>JABFQA010003191.1:0-10101 GCA_022817065.1 Probaryconus sp. ZL-2020
TATTTAAAAAAAAAAAAAAAAAAAAAAAAAACATTTCATCAATTCACACCCACCCCGATGTTTCATAACAAGCGAAGAAAAATAAAAAAGAAAAAAAAAACAACAGCAAGAAAATTCTGAAAGGCATAAATAAAATAAAGTTTCTTTTTCCAGGAAAGAAAAATTGCAATTCCGCAGCATGACGGTTACAAAAGGGTATAATAAACCTAAAATCCGAACGGAGAAACTCGTTCGGAACACTTGATACGACGTCGAAAACGGCGGGGATTTTTAAGCAGCGAAATAAGAGGCTTCGTCATGGTACGTCCTGGAGTGGTATAGGTACAAGAAACTCGAATCCATCGGACAGTGGTTGTACGAGCAGCAAACTACTTTTTGTCAGGCGTCTCTTTATGTTCCTTCGCCTATCGGTTCATCCTCCTCTCCATCTTTCTCTTTCATTCCCTCCGGTCGTCCCTCTTACTTTCTCTTTCCACGATTTCCCTCTCTCTCTCTCTCTTTCTCTCTCTCCCACTCCTTCTTGCTGTCCTCCTCCTTCTTGCCGTCCCTCTTTCTTCTGTTTCGTCTCGCTCATTCCCTATCGCCGTCTTCCTTTCTTTCTCAGTGTGCACGTGTTTGTGTGGCCTCGACTCTTCTATTTCTCTAGATTTCAAAGCGCTCAAACAGGTTTCAAAATCCCGCCCACAGAAAAATCGTAGTAGTCCCCCCGACCACGCGAACCTCGGCCTGGCAGATGGATTCTTCTTTCGCCAGAGGCATCCGGGATCGTAAATCCAAGTGGCCCAACTTTTCGACTGCCATTATAATCGCGGTCTAAACGGGGATTAGCTCTGGCCCCCTTTTAACAATGGCTTATTAGGAAATAAAATGGCGAACTCTGCCTTTTCAATTATTCCTTCGACTCGATACGAAATGGTCATTTCAACGCTTCTGCGAAAACCATCAATTTTGCATTGTTCAATATTGAAATTTACAATGCACTTCGACCAATTTGATGCAACGTGAAATTATTAACGATCAAGAAAAATTGACGAAAATTTTGAAGCATATAAAAGAAACGAGTAAGAAGGAAAATCATCGTCAATTTAATGCAGCATACATCGTACAGGCTTCGTATTTAGATGCGATAATCGGCTTATCGAGTCGGTCTTTGCAGAACACTTGCAGCGGATATATATTTACATACTGTTATTACGCTCACTGTCGGTAATTCACTTACGATGAAATTCGTTATTTTTCGCACTTGTTAGTGGAGCGGCTAATTTTGATCGAACCTCATAACCGTTGCACAGTATATCTTCCTAAGATAGCGTACCTAAGATACATGTAAATTGTCAGCTGCGAGTCAATGTAATTTCAGTGACCGCATTTGGCTTTTTGCAATCGTCGAACGTTGCCGAGTCACCTGCGACGATAAATATATATGATTTCGTTTTAGAGAGAATTATTTTAATGATATTGATGATTTGTCATTTGAGAAATTTTTAACGATGATTCAAACATGTGTTCATCAAGTTTCGTATGGTAATTTTCAACGATATTTTTTTTTTATTATTATTATTATTACATTGATAAATGATTTGCGCTAGAAAATTTTTAGAAATAATCCTCGTTGAAGTATTTACGATGATTATTCTTTACCAAAGAATTTTAATGTGTTTTTTTTTTTTTTTAAGAAATATCTCTGAGGATTAATTTGCGATGATTATTTTTCATTACAAATTTAGGTAATAAGTGCGAGGATGCGCGAGCAGGAAGCGTGATGAAAAAGATTATGTGAGAAAGTTTGTTTGAGTGTAGAAACTACAATTTACAAAATAGTGCTTGGAAATTAACAGAACTCATTAAACAATTCATAATCCAATAAACAGTAGTAGTTAAAACAGATTTTTAAATTATATTACACTGCAGGAAAGCTCATTACGGGAAACTTACAAGTCTTGTAATACATGCTTACGCCGGAGATTTTCTGTAATTCGGATAATTGTAAGTCATACAATTCAATTTCTTCTCGGAGAACTTCAATGATCATAAGTTACGGTTAATGTTCCACGAATTCTTTCCAATGCATTTTTGCATCGCTCATTCATCGAGCAAAAAACATTTCAAAAATTCTTTCAAATATTCTTTATCGCACAAGTGTTCGATTTTCTATTAAAATCCAAGCTAATGAAATTCGAAAACGCTTCGGTTTCTCACAGTGCGTTTTCTACTAAGCCAATGCAATTTCTGTTACAAATACGACTTTAATGATACGTTGACCATTTTTAATGTTTCTTCTAAACACAATCTTCCGCGTGATTTTAACGACCACGGAATTTCTGATGCATCGCATGATCACAGACGTGATGTTTAACACAATCTCGTAATCATATCATTTTTTTTCTTTCATGGCCATTGCTCGGCTTCGTAATTTCGTTTCCGCGGCAACCTTTTTTCGTCGTTGACTTTTCGCAAGGTTGACATTACGCGAAACTGGTTATTGGCAAGAAACCAAACATTCCTGTTCCACGTATAATCCATAACTACGTCTCAGTCGATTGAATACAGTGTCTATGTCATCTCTTTCTCTTTTTTTTCCTTTATCTTGGCATTCCAAAATAATAGTTTTACCATTCGTTCTCATTGAAAAAAGTGCATTAAAAATGATATTTCACAATTATCTTTTAAAACAATCCTCGAGCCTTTCTATGTTTTCTCGTTCCATCTGAGAACGGTCCACAAAAGTTGGGAGCGTCGTGCAGGACCATTGAACGCCTTGTGGTCATTGCCGTCCATCTTCGTTCGTCCAACGCCATCCTCTTTTGCTCTCTTTTCCTCTCTCTCTCTCTTTCTCTTGGTGCCGTCGACCATGTTGCATTAGGTCAGTGCCGTTCCTGTCTCGCTTCTCTTTTTAGTTGGGTATCTGTATTGAGTTTGGTCGAGTCGCCATCGGCCCTTCTTTCGCAAAGTTGGCCAGAAAAAGGAGAGGATGGTTGAGTTTAGGAAGGGGCAGTCAGGTTTGCCAGGCTTCGGTTCTTGGTCGACTCTACGCCGACAACATTAATACATCTTCCCTTCTGCGTCGCTCTCTTTAACCATCACCTTGACCATCCTTCGGTCATTCGTCACCTCCGCCATACAAAGAAGCCTCGAGACTCGTCCATCAGCAGACTGGATAGTCGCCGAGCTAAGAAGACGAATCTCGGAAACGATCGCTTACTTAAATGTAAATTATTCGATTCGCGGGCAAATGAATCTAATGGCGCTGCAACTGATTTACAAGACCAAACTCTTTTGGAAGCTTATTATTTTTTTTTCCTTTTTTTTTTTCATTAATCCGAAAATTTTCACGCAAAGGATTCTCCGCAAAATTCTTCGGGCAATTCCAATTAAATTAATTAATTCGCTGGACGTTATAATATTTGACACAATTAAATTTATTACGTTCACGAAAATTTCCTCGCGTGATAAGCTTGATTTAGTATGTTTTTAGTTTTCTTTTTTAATGTTGTCGTAAATGAAAAATAATATTTCCGACGTAATAATGTGGCACGTAATACGGTTAATGGCTTGATGATTAGAAAATAATGTAATAAGTAATTAGGATAGTTGCCCATTGGACGCTGTTATAAGTGCAACGGAATATCAGTACACGTGAATTTGAATTTCGTATTTCCACACACAACGTTCCACTACAACCAAATATTATAATTCAGATACAATTTGAATGTTATATACACACAATAATATATAAATTTGATATTGTACACTATCAAATATTAATATATATTATGCGAACGTTAGTGTTGGTTAACTGTGTAAACATGAAATTATTTGTAACCAATTTTGTGATTAAAATTAACAGTTTGGATTGTAAGAAAGTATATATAAAAAAAAAATATTGTTCGCGACGTAGCAAAACAAAATTGATTATAATTTCGTAACTCATTAATTCACGAATTAAATGGCATTTAAAAAGCACAAATTGACGCTAATTAAAATTAGTAATTGCAGTAATGAAGAAATATCTGAATGCAATTCAATCTAGTTGGAAACTGTTTTGCAAATTTATCATTATTTACTGCACTTGAATAGCTCGTGGTTTTCATTAATAATAATTGTTAATTAAACGCCGATAATGTTTTTTCTTCGACGAAATGACCTAGCCGCAAAAGAGCCTTGTCATAATCAAAATTGGCTGCAAGTATTATCGTTCTTGCTTTTCCCAGTGACGTTAACTTCCACACAAACAAACTGATACAAAATAACATCTAAATTATTAATAAAAGAAATTGAATATTTTCAACACTATTTTCATAAAAAAAAAAAAAAAAAGGTTTTAAAATTTACATACAGTGTTTTTAGTAATCATTATTTGTATCGTTTTGCGTTAATATTAATTGTTATTTTAACGTCTTCTGCAATGCAATAACGTTTGGAAAGCGATACAAATATTGAATGCAAAAATATCTAATTTGCATGAATTACGCCGATACTAATGTTAACGATCTTTCACGGTGTAAACAATATCTCTGTAAATTTAGAAAGAAGAACAATATACTTTTTGCTTGAAATAAAAGGAATTTAATGAATTCACGTTTTTGCAAATTAAGTTTTCAACGTGAATCTTAATTAATTCCATATTCGTATCGCTTGTAACCGACTGCATTTACGTTTGATGTAATTACATATTGTGCAGTTTACTCGACATTGTTTAAACGCAGATAGAACTAGTTTGTAATCATTCTGTTTAGAGAGACAGCCATGTCGCAGAGACACGAGAAAGATGTTTGTTATCTTCGATATGCTTTTGCGTTCAGAGCAATGGACAGGATTTAATAAAAAAAAAAAAAAAAAGAGCAGCATTGTATTTTTAAACTTCAACTGTTGTTCGGCGCTTACATTATTCAGTTGTTGTTTACAAGGTATATTGTTAACATAATTTATGTTGCTTATGTTAATCGAGACTTAACAATCAAGATTGTTAATTTCAGTGTGTGAATATTAGTATACGAATATATTTATTATTCTGCAACGAAATATATGAAATCCAAATTTCGACCAAATTCAGGATTACTTGAACGATATACGAAGATCCAAATAAAAGGAAAAACTTCTCCTCGCGATAAGAAGTGCAAAAGAAAAAGGATGGAAAAATGATGAATATTACAGATCAGGATATGGAGTGGTTTTGGAAATGCGTCGTCGTCGTTGGCAGCTGTCGTTACCCAGACGCAAGCTTGGTCGTGACTAATCCATTGCCGCTTGCCACTTCCCCGTAACCGAAGCTAACCCCTCTCAGTACAATTAACAACGGGTTACCCTAGGTTGTAATCCGGCACGTAAACCAAATCGATAGCTACGCGTGGCACGCGTGAACGACCCACTAACTGTTTGTGGCGCGAGTTTCCACGAACCAGAGCGAACGTACGAGCCGAAGAAAGCGGTTAACGCGACTACGCCGTTCGTCATTGGTGACCGAATCCGCGGCACCCCTTTTTTTTCAAACTCAAAAAAAAAAAGGAAAAAAAAAAAACACGTAACAGAATAATAACAAACCGACCGGCCACAAAGACGCGCTTCCACGTTAATAAATTCATCAGGAATACCTTGCAATTAGTTTTAAAGAAATCGCGCTGAATTATTCACCGGGACGATCGTGAGGATAAAAGTGGGACGCCGCTTACGGTTTACGTTCCCCGTGGGAAAACGCCACCTGTCCACGCAATTTTTGCCCTTTATTTATTTAAAACCTATTGCCAAACGTACGATGTATTAATGTTATTATTTATATTGTTTATGTTACCTTTATTATAATGAATTATGTAAATTATTTATTGCTCTGTAACCGGATGTTAGACGCCCTCTGAAGTAATGCGAAGTTATTTCGTTGAAGGCGCCAAAGAAATGACGCTAAACTTTCTATTTTCTCTGTTTATTTTTTCTCATTTGATTTTGAACCCGTCGAATTTTCATGCACTGGTATTAAATTAATTGTTAATGTTGTCGTTGTCGTAATAATTCTATTCTATAACACGTTGGAAGACAACCCGGAGAGGACTGCGAAGTTATTTCGACCGGGACGTAATCGGTCTTCGTGAAATAATGACGCAAAACTTTATTTTTGTAGCGAATCGACTTTGGTGCTTTACTAATAAAGGGCGTATGTAGAGGAAACGAGTTTGATAATTTAATGAAGTGCTATAACTTCGTGAATGGCTTTTTTTTAAAAGCTGTGTAAAGATATTTTTCTCGACCAACTTGGCGGCAGTTAAAGGGATGGAAAATTTTTTTTTTTGAACCAACCGTAAAGTTTTTATTTGGGAAGAAATTTAGTTTCATAAAAGGTATTAGTTTTGAAAGTTTCTTGACAATTAGAATTCTTTTGTAGCGATAGAAATAAAGATTGTTTTGTTTTCAATAATTCCATTGCAGGTGTCATTTTGAACGTCACGAATGAAGACATGATTATTTTAACATTGTGTAACACATGTGTTTGAGCCACCTTAAAGTGATGCCAAATGCTTGGCTCACCTTAATGAAGCGGAGTGTATTCGATCCGATGCATAAACAGAGCCATACACCTGGAATGCATGAAATTATATTTATGGCTAATAACGATGTCAAGGAAACGTGAAAAAGATAAATATTCATTTTCTGTGTCGCCGTTTAATTAAAAAGTGTCATTTATTTTTCTTTTATTCTATGAATATGGAATGAAGACGTCATAATTTTAGAAATTATCAAGACAGATATGCATAGAGAAAAGTTTATTCATTTTTGATGCGAGAAATATATTAACTCGGCATTTTCGAACGAAAGAGTTATGCGCCGGATTGTTAAAGCTGATTAATTATGACAATCTTCATTTCATTAAATGTTTCATTTCAACGACGTCCCTTAATTTTTAACTTATTGTTATTGAAATTATTTATTGCTCATTTACGAGCATTTATTTATAACGTCAACTTGGAAAACAAACGATACAGATAAACGATAGTCATGAAATAATCTGCACAAACGATCTTCGCCAAAATTCATTGGTGAAATATCAAGATTCCTCATTCTTGCTTGTTATGAAAACAATTTTCTCTATCCAGAAAACGAAACGGATAAAAAATAAAAGAAAACTCTTGATGACAAAAAGAATAAAAAAAGAGAGAGAGAGAGAAAAATGAAACATCTCGATTATTTGAATCGAGGTGCGTTCTCAAAAGTGCGACAGTGGAGTGGTTTGAATCGCGATCTGTAACAAGCCTCGGCGTTAATATATAAAGCGAATTGGAAATAAAGAAAGAGATGAAAAAAAAAAAAAATTATTATGTTTCGACACATGTGTCCTGGATTTCGCGATCAGCGACGGTCGCAAGTGGTTGATCCATTCCAAATGACGTTTGATTGACGTTGATGGGCGCGTAGTGGAGCGCCCGATTCACCTAACTGCTACGAAGAAAGTTTCCGCTTCGCCGACGCTCTACGAAATTTGCCCGCATGTATATATATGTATGTATATATGCTTTCCACGCTGCCCACATATGGGCATAAGTACCTACAGAGACGAACGCACAGACGCATTATCGGTTTTTGCGTCGTATGACAACTCGTTATAGCGTTGATCGAGTGGCACCAAATAAATATATATACATATATACACATATATATATGAATATATATATATATATATCAGCATATGCGTGTGTTGATTCGTACGTGTGTAAGTGTGTATATTCGTACATATCAAATCAGGCAAAGAATTTCATTTGATACTTTTTGTCGCTTCTGTTTTCACAATCACAAAAAGTTTCCACGTACAAAGAGGATACTTGACGAGTCCGCATAACATTTTTTCCCTCGTTTTTATATTCGACGACACGATATTCTATGTTTTACGAATCATATTATTTTATACAAACAGATGTTTCGCTTTGAATAATAACTGTATTAATGAAAATTGGCCGAGACTTCGATCGGGCTTCCTCGCTAATATTAATAATTACGCTGAGATTTGTTTCACCTCGGTTCAATTATTGTATCGGGAAAATTGTATTGTACATCAGCGAAATGAGACCAGCCATCTTCGTCGCGAGTTTCTATTAAACAAACCATATTTTTAAATCCAATGGTTTTCAGCGTCATATATTGACAGTTACCAAGCCGTGTCATCAAAAAATTTTTTTTTTTTTTTGATATTCGCATAATGAATAAAAAAGCTTTTTTCTTGTTTGTTTATTTCGTTACATTTTTTTACTTTGTATTTTTGCTTTCTTTTTTCCTTTTTTTTTTTTTTTTCGAAAAAAATAGGTGGAGTTCGAAGTATCGACTTATATATAAAATGTCTGCGAGAGGCAAGGTTTTAGTCAGGACCTACCCCAAATCTCCCGTTAGGCCTACTCACTGAGTGAGGCACTTCCCCACCAACTCGTAAATCCTAACCTTCCGCACGGCCCAATTGATATAATCTTTGCTTGCGGAGAAACTTACTAACCCAAATAACTCGATGAAAGTACTCGATTATGTCATGCTTGATTTCTTTAACTGAACATTACATTATTAAATAATTCTTACGGATATACAATTAGCATTCATTTTCTCTTTACAAATGATACATTCAAACAATTAATTATCTTTAAACAGATTTACATACTAACATGGTTAATTTGTTATGATAAAAGGGGTTAAGGATTTAATCTGTCCCATAGAATTATGTTAATTAGAAATTACTAATAATCATTTCTAATTATAATTTAATCATCAATTAACCATCTAATTTCCAATTAAATTTGTTTTAAAATAACGACAAACATGTGAAAATAATTTGAACATCATTTTTCAACAGTAATTTACAAATGAAATTTTCTTGCTGTTGCTTTTTTTCTGAACATATTGTTATCGAAATGCAATTTTCAAAATCACATAAACATTATTCAAAAGCAGCATTAAATCGTGCTTTTTTAACGTGGTCTACTCTCTCAAGATTAATAGATGGTTTGATGAATTTAAGGCCATCATAAAATAATCATAATTGCTTCTTGCACAATACAGATAAATAATTCCCCCTTCGTATGTACAGTTAAATTTACGTGCGTTTTAAAAATTGATAATAGATATTGCGACGCGAGCGTACCGTTATACTTTTCCCATAATTAGCAATTACGACATCTTAATTGGTGATTACCATAAGGCATTAAAGCTTATAAGGAATTCACAAATAAATAGAGATTCTCGCGTGAAGCAATTAAGAAAATAAAATCAGGGGCGTTTGGCTATTTAAAAGCGGAGGCAAATTTCTATTGGGGCAATTTCATCTCATTTCATCTAAGCCTCTTGATTTTAATGTCCCATTTTATATTTGGAAATATTCGATAACCAATTTCTTTCAAAAACTTTTTATCTCGCATTGCCTTTGCCGTTGGTTCGTTGGATAAAACAGCTTCCACTACTTTAATTTTTTTTTTTTTTCTTTTCTGCCTTTTATCAGCAAGAAATCTTCAGTAATTTTTGTTTCTATAAATGATTACGGTGTTTACAGTTGTGAACGAATTGACGTTGAAATGATGGAACGACGACGAAGTGTGATAAAAAAAAAAAAAAAAAAATAGGCGTTATAAATGTTGAGGTGTATAGCGAACATGACAAAATTAAAGCGAGTCAATTGATATGCGTCGGGTACGTCTTACATCTCGTCTTCTATGTGCGAAATACGTGCTCGTGCTTACGTGGGCCGCACTTTTAGTGCGTACGAATATCCTAAGGTCATCGACACGGTACACTTTTATATAGCCGTATATAGCCTTGGCATTCGAAGCTCATATTTTTTTTTTCTTCTTTTCTTTTCTTTTCCGTATATATATATATTTCCTCGTTCTCCAAATAATTCCCACGCGAAGTTCATTTATACGCACCATTGTACACGTTACCGCTTAGTACACTAATTTCTTTATACTTCCGGTTTATACATTGCGAACACACGAAACAAAAGAGTATTAACAGTTAATAAATTTTATCATTATTCCCACTACTATTTTTAGCAATAATTGCTTCAACTTTGTGCTTCACCGTTGCGCAATGAGATTACTTTTACTTTGTCGCGTTTAGAAAAAATTCACTTACCCCGAGACG
>JABFQA010003192.1:0-10101 GCA_022817065.1 Probaryconus sp. ZL-2020
ACTTTGCAAAAGGATTCCTGTTTTTTTTTTTTTTCTCTTCTGCGAAAATGAAGATCCAAAGGATTACGTGGTTCTTGAGTTTATTACCGATTATCGCTGGTACTGATGGTAAGAATTAACTCTATTTCATGAATTACATTTTTTTGTCATTTCTAAATCTTTATTAACATTGAATTGTTTCATTCAGAAAATTGCATTGACCTTGGAGCATCGAAACTGGCGCCACCTAAGATGACCCTTAAATTAAGCTCCTTAAATTCGTAAATGATTTTTTATCACCTTAAATCCCTTTTTTTTTTTTTGTCAAAGCAAATCAACGTTCATACTGTTTATTGCAAAAATTAACAACACTTGATGCAAACTCATGTGTATCATATATATTCCTAAGGTAAAGTACCCAGTGGCTGACAAGGTCACCAGTGACGGTCAGTTCCATTGGAGAGACAATGACAGACAATGCATTTTAAATGGAGTGACCGTAACTGGGACAGGTTTCTAAAGGGCGACCGTCACTGGGTACTTTACCTTATAAAATTTAATTTATGTAGTAGAAAATATAAAAATGCAGTTTTTCTCTGGAGTTAATCGATTTTTGGTGTTTTCTTGTTGTTAAATGCCTCTAATCATTATAAAATCTAAAACTGATGAAAAAGATACGTCAGGCTTGTAACGTTTCTGAAGCATTCCTAATAAATCGTCTTCATTGTCCATTAGGAGCAATTTAATGAAAAATGGTAAAACTTTCGAGTGAATGAAAAGGACTAAGTGGGTTTCTTATAGCTGAGCCGACAACAATGCGTGAATGAATGGAAAATGCGTGTACGTATGAAAATTTTGGTATTACTCGAGCATTTTTCTCCATTGCAGTAAGAATCGGTTCATAAATCACTCGAGCCTGTGAAGAGAGAACGTTTTCGCCAACGCCTGCTTTCACGCGAACGCGCTCGTCTATTCATAATGCCAGAACGAAAGGACGTGGGCAAGCTACTTTTTACAAGAGCTACCTTAATCTACATTTCATACGATCCTCTTTCAAATAAACGTCTTCGTTATTCCTTTAACTTAATGGATTTCAGGAGTTTCAAATTCCATCTCGACAGGGAACACTTTGTTTAGCCAAATGACGTTGAATTTTTAATATCAGGAACAGCGTTTTTCAAAACGTTTTTAATAGTTAGTCTGCTGTTTGAAACGTATAATGCTCGACGGTATGAAATATAAAAGTTTACGTTTCGTCTGTTACGAGGCCGTCAATCAATGGAACATAAATCAATCAATCTCTTGAAACTTTATTTATACAAAGTGCTTTTTGGTCGTCGAAAAAGAAAGATCAAAAGCTTTTAAGAAGAAAGACGAGGGCACTTTCAACGAACCTAAATTTATTTAGATGCATCACGAGTCTTGTATGTGAGTCTTCTATATTTACGTAAGAGCATATAGAGTTCGAAATGCTAACTTTTTTTTAACGTTAACTCTTCTTTTTCGTTCTTGGAAAAGATATGGCTTTTATAGGACATCATCCTTTTTGAGAGGAACCACCAATGAGTAACAATGTTTCAAGAACATACAATCAATTACCAAATTGTTTTGCAATTTGGTAATTGCAACTCTTCGGTTTTTCGTTCGATCTTTTAACGTTTGTATAACATTATAAATTGTTCATTGTTGTCGTTATTCCCAAGGAAATCATTTGTAAGAATGAATTGATAAGATAAATGAGAATTCTACACGGAGAGAAAAAGTTGATAAAAAATTATTATATTCCTGAAAAATTACTGAACTGTACAGTACACTAGGGATAGAATCAAAGTTCATGAAATATTACTGAACAGAACAGTAAAATTTAATGGCTGATTAAGGAAATATTTACTGTTTATTCAGTAATTGTTCTTGTTCAGTCATTAAATTTTACTGTTGTGTTCAGTAATATTTCATGAACTTTCATTCTATCCCAGTTCAGAAATTTTTAATAGACCTTTTTTCTCACTGTACGAAAAATAACTCTATTGCAAATTAGGCAGTAAATACCGAACTGAAACAATATAATTCGACTACCTTTATTTACATAACTGAAACTACTAATCTAACATGCCGAATGACCGTGTACAATGTACTCTTTTTCGCAATATTGTGGGAACGAGGCAAGAAACAAAAAGTACTTAATTTAAATAATTTTTTCCATAATTCATTACTTAAATATATATACATACATCTAATAGCTAACGATCGTGTAAACAATTTCAATACAATTTATATCAACATACTTCGCTACAAGGTTGCAAATTTTACATAAATTGTAACAGATATACAATATTCATATACAATTTTAATGAAAATACCAATGAAAATAATTTATGTAAATTATACAACCAAAAGTGGAACTACATTTAATTAAATTTTACTTAAATTTGGGATAAATCTCTCGATCAGGGACAACATCTTCAATTACATTCGTAGATGTATTTCGTTTATCTTTCTTCTGATTTTATTTACTTATTATTTCATTTAATTTATCTTTATACATTAACTGATACCATGGACGTGCATCATTGTAATTTCTAACAAAATCATTAACGCTACAATTAATTAAAGTATTGTGATTTACAGCAGGTAAAATTTCAGTTGCAAGCTTGTTTACTCTAATGTTTTGTTCTTGTTCAGGTGATAAGTAATTAACAGTACTAAGAGACTTATTGGCGCCAAACACTTTGTGTATCAGTAGTTGGCCAAGAATTAAATTACCATTTACATCAACTGTAGTTGATAATTGTATATTATTGTTTCTGTTATCATCAAAACTGATAGCCAAATTATTTGGTGAATTTGAAGTATCATTTCTAATAATATATTCTGTATAATTATCAAATTTTCTCGAAGACTTACTAACATTATTATTATCAGGCGTTCTTGATACCTTTGAAACTATACCTTTTAACAATTTCATACTATTTTTAAACGGCGCAGTGATACTATCCAAACTTAAACCGAAACTTTCCTGCTGATTTACTAAATTCTTTTCTTCTATAACAACAGCTTCAGCTCCAGGTAAAATATTAAAATTTGGCACGCTGAACCATGAAAACCACCCGCTAGGTTTAATATTATTACTTTCATGTTCAGTATTTTTTACATTATTTTGAGTAATCTGATATTCCTGATCATTTTCAGTTTGAACATTTTCGTATACTAATTTTTGATTAACATTACGTTTTCTTCTATCAAAACTACTATGATCTTTTAAAATAGGTACAATACTCAGTTCCTTATTATCGATATTTTGTTCAGTATGTGTATCAATTACTGAATAATATTTCTCTACCATAAGGTTATATTCAATGTCCTCTTTATTTACAAAAGAACCATTACCTACTAACTCTAGGTCAACTTTATCTTTATATTTTTCTAAATCTTTAAAAGTAATATTATTTCTAATTGAAACATCAGATAACTTTATTTCCCATAACGCATAAGGACTAAGCACATAATCACCTGTTTTAAGCTTTTCATATGTAATACTTCTACGAGTTGGTTCATGATTACTATTCCTTTCAAAATTATACCAAATGTATTGACTATTTGTTGTCATTAAATAAATGTGATTATTATATCGATAATAAGAATTACCAAGATGCGTCATATGTATCCTAAATCCCTTAAGTTTTTCATTTATCTCAAACTGTAATATTTCATTTTCTGATATAAAATTCAGTCCTACAATATTAAACTTTACAGCGTCATGAATACAATGTTTTATATCAGCGTTGACTACTACTTTTTCTCCAGATAATAATTTTGCGATTGTGTCTTTGTATTGCTCATTTTTCCATGTAAAGAACGGCTCTGTTGATCTTGAACGTCTACTACTAAATTCCCCAACACCAATAGACGCATCAAATTTTGTAACTATAGATTTTTTATATTTCCGTAAATTTTTATGTATTTCTGTTAACTGCTTTGTAGCTTTACTAACTAAATCAACAAGTGCAGTGTTATTTTTATAAGGGTTAAATTCAATATATGGAGGAAGATAAATACGAGCAAATGGAAACACGAACTGTTTTAGTGCATCAATGACTACTTGATGTCTCTGTAATATAATACTAGATCTCAGTGTTATCTCTAGATTACTTAGAGCATTTCTAAGCTCTGTATTAACAATACCAATCTCGTTATTTGCAGAAACAGAGTTTATGTTTGCAATATATTCAGCAAATTTTTTATGTTCCTGATAATTTTGTATATGATCATATACATTGATTTGAACATTCATTGCTTCTTCTAATTTTTCTACACATAGTGCTAAATTATCTTGTACTTCGAAACCTTCAATCATCTGTTGCATTTGCAACTTTGTATCTCTTAGAGTGCTCTGTACCTTCCATTTAGTTATATCAAGTTCTACTGATGAATGTTTACTTAATTCGTTTGACACGTCCGTCAGGTCTGCTTGTATATTTTTTAATGTGGGACTTATAAAATCATAAATTTGATCCTCATAATGTTTAAGTTTTTTAAATTCAAATTTCTTCTGTTCAATAGCATCAGTTATTTCGTCTAGTACTTGCGCATTCTGTTTATACTCAACGTACATGTCAACTATTCCAGAACTAACTTCAAAAATTGGTTTTAATTTTCGTAACACCTTTATTGCTTTCGCAGTTTTTTGGTCATTTTTCACTGCATGAAGTTTTAATTTTTTTTCTATTTTGTCCACTTCCTCTTTTGCCTCAAGCTTTAAAGCGTCAATTTCATTGATATTAGTAACATTACTTAATTTCTTGTTAATCTCAATTATTTTTGTTGATAAATCACTTAATTTTTCAGGACATTCGCTTTTTATATCAGACACCACTTTCAGCAATTTTTTCAAGTCGGCAATTTTTTTATTTCGAATCTCTTTAATTTGATTCAATGTTAATTTTACGCCTTGTGGTAATTTTCTCATATTTTGTGAAATATTTTGACCGTTTGTAATTGCAGATTCAGTAAGTTCAGTCGCTATGCCAACTACGGCACCAGCAATGGTACCAACCGGACCAAAAATATTTGCCGCCACACTTAAAATTTTTACACCATGAAGTAATGCTTTAATTGGTAACATTTTTTGTAATGCTTTTTTCTTTTCCATTAGTGCGTATTGTTCATTTTTATTTTGATTCTGCAGTTCTACAACTTCGCTTGCTAATAAAGCTATACTATGATTAATTTCTTTACCAATGTTATCTATTTCAGGTACAATATTTGCTGAAATAAGATCCTTGGCTTGTGTGATTTTTTTACCAATTTCATTTTGATAGTCTTCTTTATATTTATTTATTATATCTATTTTAATCTTATCATTTCTCAAGTCTTTTAATTCATTAATATCTTCTTGTAATGTTTCAACATATAAAGCTATATCAACGATCAAATTAGATTCGAAATTATTTTTTAAATTATGTATCCTGCCCAATGTAGCTGTAAACAAATAGTCAAGTACCCTTTTATTTTTATTAACATCTTCAAAGTTAAGATTTTGTTTATATTGATCTATTCTATCTAATAGCGACTGATAAAAAGGAAGAAAATCTGTACCATTTTCCTTCAATGCATAGAACTGTTCTTCCAAACTTTCTAACTCATCTAGTAATCCTAACGTATTGTAAACATGTTTAATATTCTGATTGCTGTCCAACTTGTTTAAAAATTTCGTTAGAATAGATTTTTGAAAACGATCGTTAAAATTATCTCGTAAATATTGTTTATACAGATTTATAATTTTGAATTTATCTAAATTATTTATCATTTTTTCTGTGACTAATGATAGTGATGATTTATTTTTATTGTTAGCATTATTCCCTTTTTTTCCTGACGATTGCCTGCCATTTTCATATCTTTCTAGCACTAATGAACCCTGGTAGAGAGTTCGACCAACATGTATATTTTTCCCATTTTTGCCACCAAGTCCTGGCATACCGCCTATACCATTTGTTCCATTTTTACCAGGAATAGTATGCTGTGATATTCCTGAATAATTATCTAATTCGAATAATACGATCTTTCCTGGAGTACCTCCTACTCCGCCACTTCCACCATTACCGCCATTTCTTCCTTTTTCTCCAGGTGTACCATAAATTTTACTGTCATAACCACATTCACCTATACTCATATCAGAGTAACGGATAGGAACCAATTCACATTCAAATTTAGTAGTTTCTTTAATAGTTTCACAATATTGATTAGGACAACCCCACCACGTTGCATCTACATGATACGCATCTTCTCCATTTTTCCCATCCTTTCCATCTCCACCATTTTGACCTGAACCACCTGCTCCACCGTTAGCAGTAATTGTTAAATTTTGACCATCAATGAACTTTTCTCCAATTCCAAAGAAAGTTCCACCAGATCCACCATCTTCACCTGGCTTACCATCATATCCATTGCCCAGTTCATCAAATCCAATCTTCTGAGATGTTGAAGTTCCATTAAAACCGTCTAAAACTATCTTTTTAAGGCCTATAATCTCCCATTCTGGGGCTATAATAGCAAGTGGAACAGTGGCATTACGACTGAATACTAATGATACATCTTGGTCAATAAATATTTTATTTAAAGCAAAAATATTTATGAATTTCAATTCTCCAGTTTTAAGTGCAGTTAAAATATTTTTTTTACAGCTTTTACTCACGTCCATGTTATTTTGTATATTCTCAAAAATTTCTTTAATACTAATATAAGTCCCCTCTATAAAAATAGATGACTCTTTGCAACTAATAAATACAAAGTTTTTTAATGTTAATTCTAAAACATGGTTTATTTCTTCTATTTGTAACTCCGTAATAAAGTTGTTTTTAATGTTATCATATTCTGCTATATTGTAATTTGCTATTTTGTTGAAAAACTGATGAATATTTCTTGTATTTATATTAATTCCTTGCATTTTATCTGATTTCCCCCAATCTTCAAGTCTGGCAACGTTATACTTACTTCTATCTTTCTGTATTTCATATTCTGAAAACGTAGAATATAAACTGTTTAAAAACGTATACCATATCTTTGATCTATTAAGGTATTTAACTGTATCATTGAACGGGCATCTCCACGTCAGTGTTGCAGTAGCTAATTCCTTATCACTTATAACTTGCAAAAAATTCAAATAATTTTTCTGATTTAAAATAATTCCTATATTGTTCCTGACAATAACTAAACTATATAGGTTATCCTGAACTGTTTGCATTGTTTTGAATAATTCATCTGTAGTTTTTGCATTCTTAATTTCTTTGGAGATATTATACATAACATCATGTTCTTTTTTAAATTCAGCTGGAATATTTTGTATTTCAAGTGATATAATTTTATTATCGTAATGTGCCTGTATTGCTTTTGCAGTATCATTCAGGTGTTGATTAATCTTTTTCGCTATATCATCGACATCATATTGGATCATTTTTTTTAATTCAACAAAGAATGGTAATTCATTTTTGAATAAATTTACCCACGTCCTTGAGTTTAACTTTTTATTGCTTACAGTTTGCAAAAAATTAAAATATTTTCCTTGATTTGTTATATCTAAAATATGATCTCTAAACAAAATACTCCCCAGATTAGTAATATTACTACTATTGATAATTTCTGCTAATTCTTCTGGATTTGTTAAATTTGTGAGCTTTTTTACCAGATTTGACACCGTATTATATCCGTTATTAAACTTAAATAAAAATGTTTGAGCTTCTAATAGATCTACATCAACAATAGTAGCTCTACTAGTAACAAAGGATTGTATCTTTGTACGTATTTGTTCTACTAAATCGTGAGAATATCCTTTCACTTTCTTTACTATATTATCAACGTTAAACCAAATGTTTTTATTAATTTCTTCTGCTAAAACATGGATATAAAGCTTAGATTCTTCAGATATTGTATAACCGAAATCATTGTCACCTTTTTTAGTAAAATTAAGTTTATGTAATAACTTTTTGATATGTTCTTTTTCGTCCTGTAGCAAAGTGATATTAGTCAAAGGTCCTGCTTCATCCGGCCTTCTAAAAATCCCTATTTTTGGATAAATATTTCCTTCTTTTACCAATAAAACGTTAATCAATTTCACTGCTTTATCATGAAAATTTTGTTTCTCAATATTTGTAAGCTTTGTCTGTCCTAATTCTTGCTTAACTCCTTCTAAAAAATTAGCAATATTTTTTATAACTTTTTCGTCTGGTATCAGCACATTTTTGAGTGTTCCGTTTTCAACTTTTGTTGCTATAATTGCAATACTATTTTTAAATTTGTCAATATCTTTAACAAGATCAGTGGCGTGCCTTAATAATTTCATTAAGTCTATTCTATCAATTCCTTTTCTAACTGAAGAATGATTTACAATAAAAATCATTTTAACGCTTTCAGCGTGATCTAATACTTTTTTTATGAAGTAAGTTTCAGCTATATCAATACTAGTACTTCTAGTATCACTAAATCCAGGGCAATCATAAAAAGCTGTTCGTGTCTTAGCATCTATTACTAGTTCAGGATAAATTGTTTTAGATTGTATAGTGGAATTACTGATCCTATTGTAATCTACGATAGTATAGTCATCATCTGTTTCTATTGCTATTAATTTATTATTGTCTCCAGCAAACCACTGAGTAAATGTAGTCTTACCAGAACCAGTATTCCCTAATATTAAGACTACATCTTTATAATTCTTACTGAATTGAATTTCCTGCTCACCGTTTTTTAAAAGAGTAAAAGTAGCTTTTATTTCTGTATCATCTCTATTGTCTGCAGAATCCTGAATATTATTTTTTGATTGTTTATTTTCCATTTTGTTCTTTCTTATCGAATTCAATTTTTTAAATTCTAATCTTTTTCTCAGAAGAACAGCTTATTTGTTTATTAATAGGGTAATCTGCATTCACTTACCCATTAATGTTATACTTATGTACAAATTAATTCAATGAAGAATTTGAATATTGCCCGTAAACAATGAAGTCACAATAAATACAAGAATTTATATAACTGCTTATAAAAGTTTAATTGAATATCTCACGAAAACAATAAACAGTACAAAGTCTAATTAGAATTCCGTATTAAATAGACAATCCCCTTCCTAAATAATGACAACTGGTATATAGCATATTAACCACTCCTACCAAATGGGCGGAGCCTAAAAAGGAGACAGAGAAGCATGACAGCGTATAGCGTTGTCTCCCTTCCACACGGTCACTCACACAACTGTAAGTAACGATTCGTGATTTTGCACCAAAAATGGTAAAGAAATTTAAAAATAAACTGTACAGGCTAATGACCGGAAATTGTATTTGATAAGCATGTAGTTCGGTATATCGTAATGATGTACGGATTTCAATATTAATAATTAATTAATTATTAATTTCTTATTTAAGAAGTTTTTGTATTTTATAATTTGTATTTTTTATAAGCCGAAAAAACTAAACAGTAAATTTTACAACATTCGTAATACATACAATTTATGGTTGAATATTTAATATTTTGTGGTAAAACATTTTAATGGTATACGGTTAACGTTTTACTACTTCAATGGTAAAGATTCACCACTTTCTAGTGGTATCTTTCAATGCTTGATTACGTATTTGATTTCGTATTTACTCAAATGTTATAAGCAAAGTCTATTAAAAATGTCTACCTATAAAAATAAATTATATCATTTAGATTAAGTGGACAGTCCAGTCAAAAATGACGAAAAAATCAACACTGTAATGTGTTCTCTTTAACGTAGTATAAATAAATCTTGCAAAATCAATTAAGAATCTCTTAATTTAAACATACTTGACATAATGTAATAGCGTAGATACGTCAAATAATAAAGTCATACTTTAAACTCGATTATCTCGACTTTTTGATTTCTGTGTTTTTCCGGACATAATATGTTCCCGGGATCTAAAGTTTCAATCGATTTAGATAATTTTTTTAAATTCCATTTATAACAATATAGATAGCAATTCTGCACTGAGAAAAATTGAAGGCTTCCATGCAAGAACCGGTTGCGCGCTCGGCCCGGCTGAGTGGGCCCCTAAATGCAGGCAATCGCCGCTATTTTTCTTTCAGCGGATTCTCAATTAAAATTTATTGAGAAAAAATGTT
>JABFQA010003193.1:0-10100 GCA_022817065.1 Probaryconus sp. ZL-2020
GAATGTCGTAAGGAACTCCAATGGAACTGAAATAAAATAGAATTCGCGACGCCGCGAATGCAAAAAGGTGGCGGTGGCGCGGGGGGGAAAAGCCCCCCTTCGATTTCTATTAGCGGATGGGACCCCTACTCTGGGGCCCGATGGATAGGACGAGGCACCAACGTGACACGGTTATACCGATCTTCATTGTAAATCTTCGCGAGTTGCACTAAATCCGCGATGTCGAATCACGGATAGCCTTCGCGATATATAAAGCGCATTTGCGGAGTCGCGCTTTGTCATTCCTTCGACACCGCTTGGTGGTGAGGATCGATTTGCGTTAATTTCAGACCGACCGTGCAAAGAGCGCCCTTCTCCGCGAAGGCGTACTTCCCCTTCGTCGGCTCGATTCCATCCTCATCGTCCTCGCGGACGGATATTACGACCGCGACGTGCTGCGCTGACGCAAGCTCGACGACATGTTCAGGGTGAGTTTCTTATTTGGAACTAAAGTCACCCCATGTATTTTTTTTTTTTTTTTTGTTTTTCTTCGCACGAAAGAAATATCTCTAGGGAATTAACAGTGATGACGAGAAATTCTAATCTGGAGATTCTTTTTTGTTTGGACATTGAAATTTAAACAAAGCTCCATGAAGAGATTTTTTGTTTCGTTGAAATTCATAATCAATCATTAATGTATTATTTTTAATAAGAATTTCATTATGCAGTAGTAATTTTTTTGTGTGCTGATGTCAAAACGATTTTTGATGAATATTGAAATTTAGAAAAAAGAAAGGTACAATTATTATGGAACGATAATTATGATCATTGGTTTGTTATGTAACGATATAAAAATCAGAGAATTGTCAATCAAGATCGGCGAAAGAACCTTTTACATTGTCATTTTCACGTAACGACTTATTATTCTCCATAGAGTCGCATTTCGACTAAATACAAGATGATATCGAATAATGGATGCATTTTTAGAGAGTGCTATTAGTGCATCGCCAATTGCATAAACATGTTCCTAGAACAAACCGAGCAATTTTCCTTTATTAATCCAATAATTACCTGCACAATGGTGGCACTATGCAATCTGCAAACCGAATCATTCATTGTGAACTTTAGCGAACGTAATGACGAGCATCTTTCATACGAATGAAATGTGACACCTTTCTATAAATGTTAATTGTGAACTTTTCTTTTCGAAAAATTTGTAGTAAAAAGTGATTTTTATCAAACAGTTATTCTCCATGTAAATATCAGTGAAAATTAAAGACAAAAAAAGAAAAAAATTAAAATATGAATGAATAATTAATTTACATAAGTCGTTATGCAAAATAATTTTTTAAAATGAAATTATTATGTTATCAATTAAATTTTCAAAGCACAACAGCTATATTGTCTGATCTTAATTTACGGATTTATTAATTAACCTATGGCTCGTAACAATCTGATTTCCAATTCTGGCGCAGTGAGAAACAATAATATGTTAATGAGCATGAGATCAAATCTCGAATCCAGATAAAATCTGTGCCACGCATAAATTAAATTGAATATATTACAACATAAATTATCACTGTTAAAATTACGCTCTGAAGATGAGAAGTATCCCAATTTCTTGATTAATATGTATTTCGCAATCTATTACGCATTAACCAATCCATTATATTACTTAATTATCTTATTAGATTGAAAAGTAAATAATGCATTTTCAGTTCATCACAATAACGACGGTCCTATCGCTAGCTTTAGCGAGACCGGAACCACCAGTAAATTCATATTTGCCCCCTGGTCAAGGAGGTCAGGGTGGCGGCGGCTTTGGGGGTGGTGGGAGTGGCGGCAACGGAAGACCATCAAATTCTTATGGTCCTCCTGGCCAAGGTTTTGGTGGAGGCGGCCCACCGTCTAGCAGTTACGGGGCTCCGAACCAAGGCGGAGGCGGAGGCGGTGGTGGATTTGGTGGCGGAGGATTTGGAGGAGGAAATGGCGGTGGCAGACCTTCCAGCAGTTACGGAGCGCCAGGTAAAGGGTATTTAAAAAAAAATTGTTTTCATACCAAAAACAACAAAAACGGAAATTAATTTTATGAATAGGTCAAGGAGGATTTGGTGGAGGCAGTAGCGGAGGATTCGGCGGCGGAGGCGGAGGCGGTAGACCTTCCAGCAACTATGGCGCCCCCAGTCAAGGAGGATTTGGTGGTGGAGGCGGAGGCGGAGGTAGTAGACCTTCCAGCAACTATGGCGCCCCCAGTCAAGGAGGATTCGGTGGTAACGGGGGAGGAGGAGGAGGAGGAAGACCATCTAGTAGTTATGGTGCTCCGGGTCAAGGTCAAGGTGGTTTCGGAGGATCCGGAGGCGGTCGCCCTTCATCTCAATATGGTGCGCCTAATCAAGGTGGAGGCGGAGGTGGTTTCGGAGGAAGCTCAGGTATAATCACTTATTCATTAATAATCATTAATGATATATATCATTTACATACACATTTAATTGGAATTGACAATTTCACGTATTTCAGGAGGTGGATTCGGCGGTGGTAGCGGCGGTGGCAGACCCTCTAGTTCTTATGGACCACCTGGTCAAGGGGGAGGTGGATTCGGAGGAAACAATGGCGGCGGACGACCATCTAATAGTTATGGTCCCCCAGGACAAGGAGGTGGTTCAGGAAGACCATCGTTTGGACAAGGAGGAGGAGGAGGTGGTCCACCATCAACTTCTTATGGGGCACCAGACTTAGGTGGTGGTCGTCCTGGGGGTAACGGTGGCGGTCAACCATCTAGCAGTTATGGAGCACCAGGCAGAGGAAATGGATTCGGAGCTGGCAGCGGAAGCGGAGGTGGAGGCGGTAGGCCTTCCAGCTCTTACGGCCCACCAGGTCAAGGCGGCGGTTCAGGAAGGCCATCGTTTGGACAAGGAGGTGGAGGAGGAGGAGGACCACCATCAACTTCTTATGGAACACCAGACTTAGGCGGTGGATTTTCCGGAGGTAATTTATTTGTCAATGCCCCATAACTTTATATACGAAAAGTTACCTTAATTTATGAGGTGTATTTTAACAGGTGGCGGTGGTGCACCATCAGACAGTTATGGAGCACCTGGACAAGGTAGAGGCAGTGATTATTCAGGCGGATCTGGTGGACAAGGTGGTGGACAAGGTGGATACGGTGGAGGTGGTCAAGGGAGTGGCGGTGGAAGCGGATACGGTGGAAATGGAGACGAAGGAAGTCAAGTAAGCGTCCAGAAACCATACAAATCTTACGCGTGGAAAAAAGTTAGTAAAAAAATCATCGCGTGCTTTATACGAAAACTTTACAGGAACCAGCAATGTACGAATACTCCTACGACGTTAAAGATCAACAAAGCGGCACGGAATTTGGACACATGGAATCTAGAGACGGCGACAGAGCTCAAGGAGAATTTAACGTTCTACTTCCTGATGGCAGGAAACAAATAGTTCAATACGAGGCAGATCAGCAAGGATTCAGGCCAATGATAAGATACGAAGGAGAAGCCAATACCGGTGGCGGAGGAGGCGGTGGCGCCGGTGGTTATTCGTCCGGTGGACCTGGTTCTAACTTCGGTGGGGGCGGTGGTTATTCATCTGGAGGACCAGACTCTGGCTTCGGTGGGGGTGGAAGTGGTGGAGGCGGATTTGGTGGCAGTGGTAAATAAATAAAAAAATTCTATACGATTATAAAAAAAAAAAAAAAAATACGTTTCTCTAATTTTTTCACGAACGGCAGGTGGCAATGGTGGTTACTCGTCTGGCCGACCTGGCGGTGGCGGTAGCGGAGGAGGATTCGGAGGCTCAGGGGGTGGATATCCATCCGGAAGTGGTGGCGACGCGGCAGCTAACGGTGGATACCAATATTAACCGCAAAGAAATCAAGCTGTTTCAATGTAATATAGACGAGGCTGTTGAAAATTTTGAAAGATCTAAGTATTCTATGAACTTGGTCGCTTTCAAGCGAAGCGTTTCAAGTCTTTGAGAATTTCATTATAGTTTTTACCATAATCATTATTTATAACGACCATTGTGTTAGGTTTTTATACATATGCACATAATGTATTCATACACATAGTAACAATGTATACCTCTTTAAGCAACATTATTTACACCATCTATATACGACATTCGAACGGAATTGCATTAACTGTTTATAGCTGTTGTGAATGATGACTTGGATGCAATGTATCCGTATTATTGCCAACAAATAAAAAAAAGTTGAATTACATAATTCGTATAAATGACTTTTTTTTTCTTCTTCCATTCGGCATTACTCTAATTTAAATGTGCATTATTCCCACGATGAATTTGATCCACATAATCTAAGTTTCTAACGAGTTTAGATGTCTCTAAGAGATACTTTGACAGGACAGTGTATCTGACTTTTACGT
Source organism: Probaryconus sp. ZL-2020 (assembly GCA_022817065.1). Taxonomy (NCBI): domain Eukaryota; kingdom Metazoa; phylum Arthropoda; class Insecta; order Hymenoptera; family Scelionidae; genus Probaryconus; species Probaryconus sp. ZL-2020. The sequence goes on from JABFQA010003193.1 coordinate 4,377, forward strand.
GAATCGCTTCAGTTGATGACTACACACCAAGAAATATGAAAGTGTTGCTACACCGAGGAGGCTGCTCTGGTATTGAAAGTATTAGCTATATTTATGTAAGATTGCGGCATGGCTCCTCACCCGCGCATCCGTGATTTCGTCATTCCGGTGTACTTAATTATACTATATATGAATGTAAGTCTGGATTTTCTCGGAACAAAATAATGGCGCTTCGGTTCTGACACGATCCGAATTGCATGCATTTATTTGAGATAATAATTTTTTTTTTTTGGAAACATTACATCGAGTACAAAAGATCATCTCAACGTGTATGTATATACACGCGGATTATATTAGCGAAAAACAAGATGCATAAATGATGGAATGCGGTCAAATGTGTGCGTTCTCACTTTCTCATTTACCACTCCAGTTTTTGCGTGAATGTACGTGACTGTTATCTATCTATATAATAGATCGTCGGTGTGAGAACGTCAGTTTCAAGAAGATTCCAATTGATTTGCATGAGCGTTCGCGCAAAAACCTGTTTGGCAACAGTCAAACTGAAGATCGATTTACTTTTTTTTCTTTTCTTCGAAAGAAAAAAACAGTTTCACCAAAAAAAAAAAAAATAATAATAAATGGTCATTGTTATCAATTTGAAATCGATGAGAATTTTTTGAAACAATCGAACAATTTGAGAAAAAAAAAAGTTGATCTTCACTAAAAATTCTTCACAATTCGAATGACGGCAGAAGATAATTTTCGACCAATAATTTCAGACATTATGAAAATATATAAATACTTTGAACTTTGAAAAGGGTAATTGAATTATGTAATAAAATTATAAAATTAATTCCATTTGTGAAGATCAGAAGAAAGTTTGACGTAATAATCGCATTAAATATTGCAGTACAATTTACGAGATCGCGATGTAAATGAACTAGTTAGTAAATTGTTGTAAATTTCTAAGCTTATTATACATCGCGTCAACAATGATTAACGTTATACATATCGAGCGCTCGGCTTTCCTTTGCCTTCTGGTGCCTGTACGTTGCGATATCCAAGCCACGCATATCATTTTCGTTGTTCAACAAAAGCCACCACTCTTACGGCAATTGTGAAGACGTACAATTCAAAAGGGGCAAATGCACGTGCACCGTGTAACGCCACACCAACAACGAGACGTGCCCTTCCGCTCTTAATTTCACTCAAAAAGGGAAATAACAAGCGTTGACAATCGCACTATATTTTAAGGAGATAAAATAAATGAATGAAAACCAGTAAAAAAGGAAAAAAAAAAAAATCGAACCAACTTTTCTCTACAGAATTCTGATTATGAATTATTCATTTAAAAACGATGTTTTGGGAACTGAATTACACATCACCTACGGATTACCTTTTAGATTTAATCAAATACCATCATAGAAGCCATTAAAAAAATAAACTTTCCATCAATTCGTCCCTATCATCTCTTTGAAACTAAACTTTTTCAATGTTTTGAATATATTCATACCAATTACCGTCGATTCATAAAGGCTAATAATATTTGATAGAACAAAAAAATACAAAAAAATACCTAACCACTCATTTTGCGAACGATGATGAATGGTCATATAAAACCCTAATGAAAACGAAAAATTTAAGAGGAACATTTCAACAAACCACTTGATCGAACGCAATGGAAATGATAACAAAATTCAGCGCAACGCTAAAATTTTGCAATTATGAATTCAACGAACATATTTCTTGAGAGAACTATTCGAAATACATTTCGTAAAAAGAAAATGTACCTGAAGTTCTCATGGATTAATTCACGAAATAATTGCATAAACAAAATCTATCTGATTAATCTTCATTAAAAATATTGCAAAAACTATCTTCAATGATGACTTTGCAAAAACTAACTTCATTGAAGCTTTTATAAACAATTAACATCTAAACAAAATTGCAAAAAACTATCTTCACTGAAGCTTTTATAAACAATTAACATCCAGAAAAAACTGCAAAAACTACATTCACTTAAAATTTGGCAAAATCTAACATCACTGAAGTTTTTATAAAAAATAACGTCGAGAAAAAGTATTGCAAAAACTATCTTCGCTGATGATGACTTTGCAAAAACTTCGATGAATGAGAATTTCAAACGCATAAAAGAAAATAGAGAAAAGAAAGAAAATTCGATCATATTAAAATATTGAATATCCCAATAACTAATTTCTTTGAACGTCCTCCAGAAAGGTGACATCAAAGAGCGCCTCTTAAATCCAATCTTTCATGCAAAGGGAACATTCATATTCAAGCTCGTCCTCAAACACTCCGTTGCCTCGTGATCGTTCCGTCGCTCGAAAGTTATGAAAAAAATTTCGCATTGTTGAACGAATGACACTGATTCCGAGGTTTCTTCAGAACCTATTAATACCCCTTTCATGGTTGCTCGAGGATGACGCTCTTTCGTAATCCGTGGCTCTCTTTCTCGCGCGCATAGAGAAAGAAAGGCCTCTTCTTCTCGCCTCGCGGTTCGCCTCGCGAATCTGTATCACCGCGATGAGAGGAAGATGGGCCTATTCGTCGTCTGTCGCAATCGATTGCATATGGAGCAGCAGCGCCTGTAAGTTCTCTTCTGCTCGCGTCCTACGTTTCGCTTGCATAACATGCGATTATCCGCGGCGCAGTAGAAAGGGTACGTTCACGCGGACGATCGATCGAGAAATCGATTTTAACGCTCTATGCCGCATTACACTTTTTTGCGCCAAGGACGTGAAAGATTTTTTCTTTTTTTTTCTTTTTTTTTTTTTTTCTTTTCATAATTGTCCTTCGATAGGGGACGCGTTTCATGGTTTCTCGTCGATGAAATGAATTCTTCCTGGATTAATGAAGGAATAATTGTTGGATTGATGTTCCGAACAAAATTGATTTCACGCTGCGTCGCGTATTTTATTTTATTTTTTTCAATTTTTTGACTCAAGGATGATTTTTCGTAATTAACATAAGCATTTTGCGGATGCGCCCGAAAAATTGTCGCAATAAATCTGACCCCTCGCGAAATGTTCGTAATCTGCTAACTAAAAAGAAAGAAAAATTTCTTACGTCGGCTTCCGTTATTTATGAGGGCCGTTTTCGAAATGTGCCACTTAAGAAGGTGTGATTCAGCGATTGAAACCAAGGATGAGCTTGTCGTATGAAAAATGCGCAAGCAAATGCAGTATCGCGTTACGATTGTGAAAATCTTTTTTTTTTTTTTAGAATTGAAGATGAATTTAATAAATGACACGATCGTAAGATCAATTGTAAAATCGTTGACGTTAAACAACTCACGATATATAAAAGAAAAAAAAAACAATCGATCAAATTAATTTCTGTTTGTCGAAAAGAAGTTTTCAATAAGAAGTATTCAGTCACGTATTGCGACATTTATTAAAATAAGGAAAAAAAAATATCAAGTCATAATCTTTTGATAATAATACTTTTGATAATCATAACAAAAAAAAAAAATAAGAAAATTGTACAAAAGTATCTTTATTGGTAAAAGTAATTTGTTGAACGTTCTTCATTATACGTTTTAAATATCCCCGTCAATGTCTTTAGTAGACATTGTTATTACAGGTTTCGTAACTACCTCGCAACTTTTCGAACGCCTTTTCCCTTCTGTCAATTCAATCCTAATAGAATTCTACAAGGAAACAAAATTTTTTCGACCAAAAACAAATGTACTTGAAATTTTCAACGATTATTGTCAACGAATTTTGATAATCCAGACAAAAATTTCTGATTTTGCTCTACCGACTGCGCCAATGACAGACTGCTTTGTAATTTTCTTGATTTTTTTTTTGATTAAATAAAAAAAAATACATCCTTTTTTAACACAAATACTTTCGCGAGAAAATGCTTTCTAACTGTTGAAATTAGCGTGAATAAAATGACGTTTAAAAAAATGTCGCAAAATGAAAAAGGCAAATTGAACAATGCTGAATAATACTCGCGAACGAGGGATCAGGAAATTGATAGGACAGACAAGCGTCTGCGGCTCCGACGTCGCAAATCTGCGGTTTTCTTATTAAATGTAATGATGGTTACGCGCTCGTATTGTGTACTCGCTAAATGACTGTACTTCAATATTCATTACACCGTATCTGCCACGAAGGAAATGTGGTATAAAACGTCGTCTGCGCCAGATCGGACGGCTTATCTCTTCATCTCAGCGTTCAGCTATTGTGTTTTTGTAGTAGTTTTCCAATGACATTTACGGTAAGTACTGTTAAATTAAAAATATTCATTCCGCGAAAAGCACAAACGAGAATATCAGGAGTTGGCGAAAAATTACTTTTCCATTTAATTCGACTTGAATTAACAAAATCAAAAAAAAAAAAAAAGATCCCCGTTTACTAACCTGATCATTTCGTATCGCAATAAAACTTATGTAGAAATTCATTGTTCCTAAAAAATCATTTCTAAAAAATTGCAAAATTTCACTTCACTAAATATTCTGCAAATTGTTAGCAATGTTCATGTTTGCAAGTTTTTCTTTTTGCAAATTTTTCGATGAATTACAAAAATGAATACAATCATTTCCAAAAATTTGCAAAATATTACTTCACTTAAACTTCTGCAAATTCTTTCGTGCAGTTGGTTTTTGCAAATTGTTAGCAATATTCATTTTTGGCAATTTCTTCAGTGCAATTTCTTTTTCTGTTTACAAATTTTTCGATGAATTAATCGATGAAAATTTCAGACAGATAAAGAAATATACTTTCTTCGTATTCGAATGTAGAGAAATCAAAGCACCTTCGCGATGGCATTAGATACTGAATAATAAACTCATTGAAAATGGCAATTTTTCATCAGCCATAATCATAAGCTGAATCGAAGCGAATTTTCAATAGAGGCAATTAGCCTCGTAATCTTCTAATTACATCACAGTGAAGATGTCGACGAGACCTTCTAATCCGCAAAGCGAGAGTGCAAAAATATTCAAATTCATTTTCATCCACTTTTCATTTGCACAACTCTCGCCGACATTCCACGACGTTGTTCTCCGTTCATTTTGAAATACGAAATTCATAATCGTTAGAAAATTCCACCGAGAATCCTCAGGGAATTCCCTCGGGGCTCGATAAAAAAAAACAATATTCCCAAACAAAAATCATCATCATTTACGAGAACGTCAACACTACATTTGAGTAAATAATTTCGAAGCGAGCGCGCGCACACATACGCGTATCAAGTTGGCGGAATTAACTTATCTCCATGTTCTTAGCGTATATAACACGAATCCCGTGGGAGTCAAATGCAGTCGGAGTCTCGTTTCCTAGCAGTTTAGCGGCGTGTCAAATCATCTCCCCGAGTTACCTCGGGACAAAGGGAAGGGGAAAGGAGATGAAGCTTCAAAGGAAGCGACATTGTACATGCCGATGAAACACGAGAACTTTGAATATTCGACGGTGAAAATGATAATCGTTGTTTTTTCATTTTTTTTTCCCTAAAATTCACAACGTGGCCATTTATGCTTTGAAAACAATGTCGAGCTTCAATGGAAACGAAAAAATTTACTTGCAATGAAGTTTCCAACCATTTTCCAACCAAAAAATGGTTACTTTAAATCCAAAATCTTCTTTGAAATCTTCATCAGATAAGAAACTAACAAAACTAACAAAACTAAAGAAACTTCAACTTTTTTTTTTCATTACTGTATACTGTTTTTCATACCGAGGTTGGGGGACGGAAGTGGAACAATCTACTCTCTAGGGA
>JABFQA010003194.1:0-10098 GCA_022817065.1 Probaryconus sp. ZL-2020
GGCAAAAAAAATTAAAATTTTTTTTTTAGTTTTTTTTTGAGGGGAGTCAGTATTTTTATGTAGTTTATAATTTGAGGGTTTTGCCTACAAATGATATCATATCTTTTTGTTGTTTTTTAGAAGAGAAACAGGGGACTTTTTTAGGGAAAAAAGAGGAGAAAACGGATTATTAGAAGATAACAAAATAAAATCTTGCCGAACCATTTAGAATGTAATTGTAATTTTGGGTTTTGATATCATTTATTTTTGTTAAATTTATTGAATTTTTCCCTTTGTAAACAAGTTTAAATTACATTACATTACAAACGCGTAGATTTCGCTTTGATGCATATAATGCTAATACATAAATATCTGAACGTTTTAACATTTTAAACTATCTTTGTCTGCGTTCAGAAACTGATGCGTTAGCATTCATATATAAGGCTCTTAAAACAATTCTATCCTTAAGAAAGATTTTTAAAAAAATCCAAAACTCTTACATGCTAGTTTTTATTATCACAAATACTAGCATGCAAGAGTTTAGGATTTTTATTTTATTTTTTTTAAATTTTTTTTAAGGATAGGACTTTTTTTAAGAGCTTGCTTTCAAATGATATCATTTTTTTTTATGGGAAAATGAAGCTGCAGAAAATCTTGCCGAACGAATCTTGTCAGTTTCTGAACGCGAACATGAATATTTTGTAACGTTAAAACGTTCAGAAAGTGACGCGTGAGCGCAAGCCAATTTCAAGAATTAGGCCCTAGTTGTTGGGGGCTATTCACTAATCTTACGTGTTCCACGATGGAATGCGTCGGTAACGAGTATCTCTTTCTCCCTCTACATAATACGGTATGAAAGAGAAGGTGATACTCGTTACGACGCATTCCTTCCATCGTGGAACACGTTATATTAGAGAATAGCCCTCTTGGAAATCGAATAATACGCTACATGTGCCCTCTGACGGAGAAAAAAAGAAAAGAAGTGTGAATAGAAATATGATGACGTCAAAACTGTGAAATATATAACAGAACTTGACGTTCTCAGATAACGCCAAAAAATGAAACCTCTAAAAAGTGATTAATTTTGTGATCGTGGCGATTGAAAAGATAAGACATGTTAAGTTCATAACCCACTAAACAAATATTTCTCGTTAAAATGTAAAAAATTTCAGTTTTAATATTAATAAAAAGAAAAAATTGATTTTAAGTGTGGGTATTTTGTTGTGTTCAGGTCTCATTAACGCGTAATATACGTTCGCTAGTTGGTTGCAGCTGCGACACCTGCGAAAAATCTTGCCGCAACTTTCTAGCGAAAGTTTTGATTCTTCTTATGTTAATTCAGGTAAATATTTACCACACTTCAATAGTAATAACCAGGAAAATTGGTTTTATGATTGCGTTACCGTAAAGTATGGTAATTCTTATTGTCTTTTTCTCCGAGGGAATAAGGTAGATAAGTTGTTATAAAAAAGTAATATTAATGTGAATAATTTGGTGACGTCATTGTATATACTCTCCGACGAGTAATATACGTTCGAGTAGAAACGTTATGGCGGCGAAAAATCTTGCCGCAACGTTTCTAAACGAACGTCTTGATAAACAATAAAATTAAAACAACTGACGAAATAGACAAGAACGTAGAATTTATTACTAGAAACATCAATGAGGCAATAAAACGGATCAACCTACAGACAACTCACTCCCCCAAAGTATACAGGAACTCATCAGGAACCAGAGAGCTGCATTACAAACACATACACAACCAACTAGCCAGTCAAATGACAAATATGAAGCTGGAAAAATGAAAAATGGAACCATAGACTGAGTATACTTAAAACTTTAATGGTCACTCAAATTTTGTTTCTTTCTATCTAATATATTGACAACTCATGCTGTCTCTCTTCACGTTATTGTTTCGTGCTTCATGATCGTTAGAGTGTTAAACCGGCGGAAAATGGTTTGTGGAAGCTAGCAAAAGCTCTCACGAGAACCCAAAAGTTTACAATACCCCCGCTCTTCAATGGACAATATCAGGCTATTTCCGATGAAGAAAAAGCAGAAGCCCTGGCTACAAACTATAAAAATAGACACATACTCACGGAACATGGGAGACTCTGATCTCAACAAAGCAGTAGAGGATCTGGCAGAAAGTCTAAATGAAGAACCTAATAAATCAGAGAAAATAGAGACCACATCCCCTAAGGAAATTCAGACAATCATCAAAATATTCAAAAACAGAAAAGCCCCTGGTAAAGATGAGATCACTAAATTAGTACTCAAAAATATTGATAAAAAGGCTCTGGTTCATCTCAATCATATTTTTAATACCTGCCTCATAAATGCTTACTTCCCGAAGAAATGGAAAGAGACCATAATCCTACCCTTTCCCAAGCCAGGAAAAAAGAAAGAGATTCCGAGTACTTACAGGCCCATAAGTCTGTTGAGTACTATGAGCAAAATTTTGGAAAAGAATGATGATCAATTCGACTTTAGACCCGCAATAGACACTACCAAGCAGTTGGTGAGACTGACATTCGATATAGCAAATAATTACAATATGAATAAGTCAACAGCAGCGCTGTTGCTAGACATCGAAAAAGCCTTTGACAGAGTGCGGCATGCTGATTTAATAACGAGGCTCTTTGAACAAAAAATTCCAATCGCACCTGTCAAAATAATCTCCAGTTTTCTTTCAGACAAAACGTTCAGAGGAAGGTGGTAGCGGGAGTATCCCAGGATTCAATTTTAGGCCCTATACTCTGTAACGTTCACTGTCACTACTGACAGATCAGCGTTAGAATGATACAGATTTTTGTTTGATTTACATGAGAATGTGAATTCTCATGAAAATCAGTATAAGTCCTTTAATACTTCCAGATTGCAAATATATTTTGATAAAATATAATAAGTTACAATTAAAACATTAAAATATTTCATTTGATAAATTTAAATAAAGTATATTAATTTGAATTAAAAATTAATTGCATAAAATTAAATGATCTAATTCCGGAAACGATCGATAGGTGATGCTTCCAAATTGGCACGATTCTCATCAATCGATCGAGCAATCGCTAATTGAATTCTAATCATAGATGTCGTGTGATTTATGTTTCTAGCAATTATGGTGGGAATTTTAATTTATATATGGAACGTAGTATGCAAAATCGGATATTCTCAAAACAATTAATAACGTATCTGACAAGAAACAACATTAATTATATAATCAACATATCTGTAAAGTTATATATACACTCATACATACATATCTATAAATATATATCTCTACCCACGCAAACATACATATCTGCAAAGATATTGAACTGAGATAGCAGTCAAGTAGATCTATATGTTGGTAACACTTAATTGCCAATTGTAAATAAAACAAATTCATTCAATAGAACATTTCTGCAAAGAAAAATCATTCTAATAAAGATAAAATTGGTTCAAAGTTCATAAATAAATTGAATATTATGATAACAACAATTGTCAGAGTAACTATACACAGAATTTTGATAAATTTTTGCGAAATTATCGTTGATATATTAATACCAATAATTGATTTTGATTACCTTAATACATATTTTTCAATATTCTTACATATATAAACTTATAACTGAAAAGTCTTTATACAAATAAATTATAATATAAGTAAGCATAAATATTCTTTCTTTTTTTACTAAATATTAAACATTTTTGTCATCCTAGGATGAAAATGGTTACAGGAATGAAGGGATATTCCGTCAAACAATTGTAATCAAATCTGAGGACATAACAAAATGAAAAAATATTTAAGTAATTTAAAATCTTGAAAGGCATATGAAGACTGAATAAGAATCTATATTTAAACAATATATGAAATAATGATTGAAATGATAAAATTCATAAATATACATAAAATATACAATTGAAAAGATGTTAAATATTCGAGTTACAGAGAATCTTCTGTTTCATTTTCTTTAATGAGTTCAATAAAATTAGTAAATTTGCATATACAAAAATAATCTATATTAACCGTTTATCTGTACACATTAACATGAACACATAACCAAATTTGATAAAAAGTGACAGTAATCGTTGACGGTCATGTATAGAAAAGAAACAAAACATAAACAATACATTGAAAGAAAACTCACCTACAGGCGATTCGAGGCGTCGTACAGATAATCGGTTAAGGGAATCCCCTAATCATTGGTGATTCTTATTTTTGCACCACCCGTTACATATGGCGGAGCGACTTCGGAGGGGTAATAGGGGAATATGGGTGGCACGTCGGCAACGCGCCTGAACCACAACGGCGGGGGTCAGTGGCTCCACAGTGGGGGCAAGAGGGGGAGAGCAAAGCAAGAAAGAGACGGCAGACAGATTGGAAAATGGAAACGAAACGAGAACGAGAGAGAAGTTCTGGGTGCGTGCTGCGCGAGACAGGTCGAAACGAAGCCGAGAAGGGGGCACGATGCACGAAGGTGGGGAAGTCACCACGAAGCTCCGAGTCCGCCGTCGAGCCGAACCGGGCGATGCCATTCCACCGGCATGAGAGGCATCCCCGCTTCGCCTTTTTGCTTTCAACGACAGTTTGACGCCGGTCGCGTTCGTAGAATGGTTGATCTTTCGTTGGGCCTCATTATCATCACTGCCGCGAACACTTATTGCCATGAACTCGCGGTTATCCGTGCTTTTGTGTAACGACAGTACTGTGTTCCGTCATTAGGAACCCCAAAGCCACGCTACAGCGAGTGCTGTTACGTTTACGTTGGGTTATGTGTTGTTTGGTTTGTTGCTTTTTTTGTGCGGAGCATCCGTGCGCTACGCGCGGCCGTTCCTAACCTCAAATGCTCTTCGAGATGACTGTCACGAGATGAGAGCAGGCAACGAAAAACTCGCACTCACTTTGTGACGGTGAGTTTAGCTGGATAATATTTCTTCGGGCACTTGTTTGAGGGTATTTCAAAAATGGCAATGCTTACGGCAATGTTGTAGACTCGAGCTCGAGAGATTTATGATTAAATGGGTTCTTTGAAAAATAATAGGCAGATACATTTAGAAGATATTTCTATAATGCATATCATTCTGTATGATTTTAACGACTGTGATCCATGTGATGCAAAGTTGGTTTCGGAAGTTGCAACAAATAGACTTAAGAATGGACTATAAATCCTGTGAATCGGAAGTAAAATCAGGAAATAATAATGTTGACAAATTTTGCAATTATTTTGTAGATATGTATATTTCCAACGAGTCTGTTTTCCCTCCAAGAATGTGGGCAGACATTAATGAAAGCTTTTGCAAAGAAACAACTTTATGCATGTGAATCGCTTCAATCAATTTTAAATAAAGAACTTTCTTTATTTTGTGCCTATCCCAACAATTGTTGAGTTTGATTAAGTTCACCATTCCTCATTTTAAACAATATTCTATTTCCCTTCAATTGTTAAATCCTTTGGACCAACATAAGAGACAAAAGGAGAGAACGAGGAAAAAAAGGAAAAGAGAAATGCTTTAATGTTAAATAGCTATTGAACTTGAACTGATTTAATTGTCAGATTGTGTTGTTTTACATTGCACAAACTGTCAATCAAATGTATTTTTTTGCATAAAGACCAGATGATTGATCAGTGAAATAACCTTTGTATCATTACGCTTATGTTGAAACATGTTACGATATGCAGATAGAGTTGCATGGTTTTTAATGACATCGATCAGAAGATATTGCTTTCGTATATTACATTTTGGAAATGACAGAAGAGGTTCTTAGAATACATTAATGGATTCATTGTGATGAATTGTACATCGATCAGAAGATACACTTTGTGGTATCTGTATATTTCTGTCGTTACTGGTATATATTCAACCAAATTATCAGTAATCTCTGGAATGCATGATGACATAAATTTGACAAGCATTTATAGTTCGAATTATTTATAATAAGGATATATTGTTTAGAGAATTATTCAAAAAATATTCTAGCATGCCACAAAGTCATTTATGATAGATTTAACATATAGTATATGAAATTAGAATAACCTTAACTCTTATTTGTGCGAATTATTCTTTGCATCTTTATTATTCTACAAATGGTATAACGGAACGTCTCTTTCTAAGGAGTTCAATGGACCCAGTTTGACTGACGAGGAGTTGAAATAATGTTAAAATTGTTTACACGTGCATAGTTAGAATACTAGCGCCAATAGTAAATCAAGATTAAACATACTCTGAAATAGAACCAAGAGAAATTCATTTAACCGCACAAAGCAGTGCATTCAACAATAACATTCTTTACGATCATAAATGTCTTTCTAAATTGCAAATCCCAGGAAAAACATATAGTACACAATTCTGTCTAAGTTAACAACATAAATTAACACAAATCATGATCTGGACCTTTCATAGAAAATATATTTTACATATTCGAAAAGGGTCGAAAAGTATGGATAAATAAAAGTTAATCCCTCGAAATAATGTGGTATAATTACTTTTATTTTGAAATCAGTATGGCCCTTTCTAAGAGGATTAAAGTACGTAAGATTTATTCCGAATCAATAGATGTCATTGGTCCAGATATAAAAACATACAAAGTGCAGAATGTTCATTTGTAAATACACATTTCAAACGCAGTGTTACGCCGAAGCGTGACATTTCATATCCGAGGGAGATTTTTGTGACGCTCTTTAAAATTGTTTGACACGCCGCGGCTGTACAGGTTTGGTTGGATTTAAGGTGAAGATATTAGTGTTGTTTACGGCGAGATTACTTTTGGTTGCTTGGCACGTACTTCATATGCCCACTTTTCTGTCAAACAAAAATAAAGCCAATAAAGTTCGTCCACGTGATTGCACTGTTGATGTTGATGACTGGACTTTGTTTGCTATTGAAGATGAAGTTTTTTCATTTTGCCATTTTTCGCCCGAAGAACAATTTTTTACACATTACATATCAAACATAGTGTAGATATATATATGTATACATTTATATATATATGAGAAGAATTTTGATCAAATTCAGGTTGTCTTATGAATTTTTCTTGAACATAAATGAGTTAATAAATAAACCATGAGATACTTGTTTGTGATTTTGACTTTTCCCTTGAAAATATGAGTCTATCATTTTCTATTATCGTCTCATAAATTTTTAATAAGAATTCAATCCATCGTAAAAATGAGTCTCTGAACGTCTGACAAACGTCTGACTATGATCATGAACCAGACCTTTGCCATGCGCTTGCATCAAAATATTATTCAAAAATTGAACAACAAAAACGACTAAAAGCAGGAATATTCGTTTGTAATTTAAAGAATGTGTTATATCAACTATAACTTTGTTGTAACACTCGGGTTATGTATGTTGATTTGATTGAAACATTATATTAGAGGGGTAATAAAAATTGTGAAAAGCCAACACTGTCAGTTTTTGGCCATAAAAGATAGATAAATAAGCATTCTTGCGCTGAATAAGCCGTTAAAGTTTTCATAAAATTCGCGTCTTGAAAATTGAATACAAGTGCAATCATTTTCAATCGTTTTTCGTGCTAGGTTTACTACCTTGTATATATAACTTGGAAATATAGCGTCTTAGGAAGTAGACTGAATGCAGAGGCAAATGTTACTTTGTCACACTTGTATGCATTCAAAACAATTTCACTGATTCGAAACATTTCTTTTCCATTTTACTAGCTATTAAAGTGTCTTCGCCAAGAAACGGTTCAATATATCGATATTGGTTTTTATTTTATATTTAAAACGATGCAAAATACACATTTTTGAAATTGTCATTCAATTCCTTTTTCGTAAAATGAAATTGAATTACCATTTTGGAATAAAGAGGAGAAAGATTAATTTGTTCAACTTAATATTTATAATAATTGTAAGTCAATAACGAATTTTGTCTTCATTGAAGTTGACGTTAATTAATTTAACGTTGAATAATATTTTGATTTAAATTGCAGAGAACGGCTCATTTAATAATGAGAATAACGCTCTTAATTCGTAAATTTCGCACACGTCGTGATTTCAGAAAATATTTTGTTGCAAATTGCTCGTCTTAATAAGCTGATCTCAATTAACCGTATAATAGTGTAACGAATGATAATTAAATTTTAACAATTTATTTAGAGTCTATATAAAGACAAACAAAAATTTTGTGCCTAGAGTTTATCCAGTGATAAAAATGACAATAGTCGTTGCTGAATAGAGAAAATATGTTTTATAAGTGCAAAAATGGTGATGTAGATATTTGAAAAAATCGATTTGCAAAATTCCACTTGGTTAATAAATCAAGTAAATCTTGTTGTAGACTTACTCGATATGAAAATGTTGACGTGCTTCTGTAAATTCAATAAATTCCAAAACCAGGAAGAATTTTCAAATAAAATATTTTGCGAATGCCTTTTTGCCAATGTGAACATATCAAATAAATAATTGAAACACATTGATAAAATGCATTTTAAATTAATGTGTAGTGGGGTAAAGGAATGAATAAAAAATGAAGCAAATTAAAAATTAGAATTATTGATAACTAATAATCCACTGGGACTAATAAATACGCCATTTGATATTTTAATATTTAACAATATTTTTTCGATAATGTTATCTTTTTTCATGGTGTAATGGGCAATGTATTTTAATTAAAATGCTTTCCTACCTAATTGAATAATAATTAACTTATAATTTATTATAATAATTAGGTCAAATGTAACATTCAGGGTTTGAAAATATTACACGTATATTCTGTAGCCATATCACAATTTAATAACATAATTTAATAACATTACCTTCATTATTTTGTTTTATATGTATAATTTACATTATTTTTTATAAAAAAATATGATACAGTGAAAATGTACAGTTTTAATAATATAAAAAGGGTGTTAAAAAACTTATTAATTCAATTGTCGAGATATTCTTTTAACACTTTAGCGAATATCAGATATCCAGAAAGAAAAAATATTATCCCATTCTTTACGATCTTCAGAATCAACGTGGTTAAATCGTTGAATTTCTTCCAACAGATAAGATAACACGAGTAACTGAATCTAAATTCATAATAGCACAAGATACTAGGGATGCTGGAACTGAATGACCAAAAACAAAGAGAGCAACTTTTTAATTTATATGTGTATGAGATAAAATTAATTTACGTAATTATATTTCATATTTATAGACGCTGACATATCGCGCTGAATGAAAACCACAGAGTTGCGTTGGAATGCAAGAAATGTGGCAATCTAAATTCTGCTTTGTCAAAAATACGTCTAATGTGTGCAAATGTGTATTCATTATTAATGTCACTAAAATATCTTTTAATATAATTACAATTATATTTCTGCCAAGCTAAGAAATTTTTATTTTAACGGTGTAATTAAATTCCAACAATACTTATCCAGATTTAATTTAGATAGCTTTTTAATTTTATTCCTGACGCTTTAAGTCATTTCAAATCAAAAAATGATCTTACTTTAGTCTCAGAAAAATTTACCTCAAATCTAAAATTCGATTAACTTGTTTAACTGCAATATAAAAAAAAATAGTTATTTTAATTTTTTGCAAAACTGTAGTTTTACTTAAATTATTTTGTTGACTTGAATTACGTGATTAAAATACATTCGGTTGACGTGACGTTGACAAGAAAATATATATTTTTAAGTGAACGCCTTAGTTAGCAAATACAACATTTCTTGTGACTTAGTAAAGTAAGATATTAATAGTCAAACGTAGCAGGATGAATCTGCGTGCACTTATTTTCTGTAACCCTGAGAACTTGCTTAGACTGCAAAAATCGTTGAATTTTATACTAATATATGTAAACAAGTATTATTAAAGCATTGGGTTAAGTAGCTAATGATTGTATAATTTACGGCTTTGAACTTCACTGAAGATTAACATTTCCGATGTTATCGACTGACTGAAATTATACGTAAATTGCGATAATTTGGTAAGTTTAACATGAAAATGTAAAATAGTTAATTGCAGAATATTTTAATTTTAATTTCTTTCAGCAATATTTTCAAGATGTGGGATAATCGTACGAGATAGATTTACGTTATTAAATTTATATTATAAATTTATACCAATGAAAAATTATACTCTTACAATGGTTTCATTTAAGAAAAAAGGAATTTTTGTTTTA
>JABFQA010003195.1:0-10098 GCA_022817065.1 Probaryconus sp. ZL-2020
ATGAAAAGTTGAAACGATTTACGTACTTGTGTCGCAGAAGATATATTTTGACCAACCGTAGGAAACGTCGTTGTGCCGCTATTATACCCATAAGAGGAGTATTGTGATATTGAGCTTGGATTTGTATAAGAAGTTAAGTACGAGTTTTGAAATGTTCCTGAATTTTTTGTGACTGTCGTCGAGCCATAGGTTGGTGAAGTATATATACTGTAAAGGTAAGCCATAAAAGCCATGCATATTTTTTATTAATTTTCTTCTTTAAATAATAACCCTTGTGGAAATAGCATTTCTACAGAACTCTACGAATCACTACAAAGATCTGCAATTTTTGCTGAAAAACTATACAAAACTCTGCAAATGCCTGCAAATGTCTATCAAAATTGGGAATTTGCAGAATTTTGCAGAGTTTTTCAGACATAATTATAGGTTTATCGTTCGAATTTTTTATATTTTCTGCAAAAGTCTGCAGAACTCTACAAAACTTTACAAATCTTTGTTCAATTGTTTTTCAAATACAATTTTCATTTATGAGAATTGTGGACAATTGCAGAGTTTAGCAGACATCATATTTCCCACCAATTTGAACGTCTGCATATTTCTGGTAAACTCTGCAAAAGTTTGCAAAAGTCTGAAAAGTCCCAATTCTGATAGATTTACAGAGAGATATGCAGAATTTTGTTGAAAAACTTGTAGAGTTTGGCAGAGTCTTGCAGATTTTCGTAGAATTTTGCAGAAATTTCATTTCTACAAGGGAAAGGAAATAAATTATTCGTTGTACCTATTGTAGTATTGGTTTGCCCCATAAAGTGTGTTGTAATCCGCCTTTTCCATGGAGTCTGGATATTCGGAATCCTTTTCCTCCGCGTTCTCGTCAATGTAAATATCTCCTCCTGGTACATTTTCACTCTCGGGGCAGTCTTGGATTTCATTTTTAACTTCTGTTTCTATACAACATTTTTCACACGATTAAAAAAAAAAGGAAGTCTCATTAATCTCAACGAAAAGATTTATATTCGTAAAAAATCTGTTCGCGTAATGGTTTACAATGTTCAAAAGATTCCATCAAAATGATTAAAACAGAAGATAAATTATGGTATTTATTTACCATTGTTTGCTAGTCTAGGCCCTGTAAAAAATTTATAATTATAATGAATTCAAAAGAATCTCAAACAAATTAATTCCTCTGAAATAACTTGAATGAATGAATCTTCGTGTAAGGTTTAATCTTAAGTAAGGGCTTAATCTTAAGTAAGGGTTTAATCTTAAGTAAGGGTTTAATCTGAAGTAAAGATAGTTTAAAAATTGAATCTTCTTAATATTAAAAGTAAGATTATTCATTCAAATGATCAGGCTACGATTATTTTGAATTCATTTTAATCACAAACTTTTTACAGGGGGTGGTTGTATTGAAGCCTCCGTTGATGAGGAAACATTGCTTGCATTGTCTAAAACCCCTGCTGGTTTTGTTGGATCGTTGTCTTCGGTTAACATATCACACTACCTGGAATTTGAAATCAAAAACGTCCCATATATGTATTCCCATATAATTTTATATGAGTTAACAAAAATTAATCGTTACATTTGAATGGATCAATCGAAATAAAAGGATTTTTAGATCGAACGGTCAAAACGTAGACAAACATTTTAAGAAAATTATTGATATCTGCGAAAATTTTTTAAAGAATTGATTTTCCGTCCCATATGTGATTTGTAATTATTGCAAATTGTTTGATTTATTGTTGTTTGGTAATCGCGTGTTAAAGAGGTGGTGTCCGGATATGTAGGCGTAAACCGCGATATGTCTGAGCCAACCAATGGAATCTCCTTTCACATCGTTTTATATTATGTATTCTTTATGTTGCCAAGTCACTATCTATTCACGCTCCGCCCTTTGTTTTGTGTATACTGCATCCTTTGCATCCTACATTCTGCACTAGAAACTCTATAGTAAATGTTCTTCTTGCATAAGGTACCTTTCACGTGCTGTTCATTGTTCGTCAATAATGTATATAAAATCAATAATGCGATTCATATTATAAAGAAAATATCAAAGCACACCGAAAACTTCAATCTTATTTCTAATCGTTATGTGCAATTATTTGCACAAAGTGATTAGAAATATATAGAAAGATATATACGTGACAAAAAAAAATTTTAAGTTATAGAATTTGTTTTTATTATATACAATTTATCTTTACTATAATTTAGATATATAAAAGATATAAAATTTTACTAACACTGATAGTCAAATTTTTAATCATGTTTGCAAAAATTGCAATGACGTTCATAATGTTTTAAATCGTGTTTAAAATTTTTGCAAACATGATCAAAAATTTTACTATTCGCGTTAGTAAAATTTTGTATCTCACATTATATGCAGTGAGTCTGCAAACAGTGTTGCTACTTTTTAATATCTCATTTTTCTCAGTGTACTCCTTCGTTTTAGAAATTAAATGTAATAAAAAAAAACTGTAATTAAATCGGAAATGAAATTAACTTGTTGCCTTGGCATAACATACGATGCAAAAGGTAAAAGCTAAATAATGTCAAGTTACGCGACAGCGTAAAGTGAGAGAGTGTTTATCGAGTTCATCTTCACGCATTATTTCACTTAACCACTCGAGTGAAGCCTAGATGTGCGTCGTTACTTTACTCCATCATTTGAGATAGTTTTCATTTCACTTGGTCATTGCGCGCATAAGTGCGTGTAACGTTATTACGCAACACATATTTTTCCTCATTGAAATTTAACGTGCCTGAAAACTAATTCATTGAAATTTGTAACGTATCAAATGTAAGCTTAACATTTGTGTTTTACAAGTAGAAAAAAGAAAGAAAGAAAGAAAGAAAACAATGAATCCGTTAATGCGACAACGCGTTATTAAGCTGGTTATCTGTCACCCCGCTCTCGTTTTCGCTCTGGTCGTCGTGGCTAACGGGGTTAGAAAAATGACGATGCACTGCACAATGGCGCACTTTATCCGCGTAATTGACTGAATGACCATTTAGCTACGGGGAACGAGATGACAGGGAGGCAGCAGGCTCCGCAAAGTGGACCCCGAGATGTCTGCCATCAAGGTTTCTTTATCCCAGTTGACCCATTCAGATTGATACCAAGTGGAGGTGGAAAGTCCAGCAAAAGCACTGCACAAAGAGTGCACTACAAATGAAATTCTGCACCATATATAACAAACAAATGTATTTTTAGACTTACTTTTCATTTCACAACTGTCGCAAGTGATATTTTAAAATTGCGTATGAAAATTACATTTTAAGAAATATCGTAATACTTTTATTAACGTGATCTATTTTTTTTTTTTTTTTTTATATAATTTGTTTAAGTTTATTTTGTTATAAATCTTTGTATGTATAAAGTTAAATTATTTTCACGTACGTATTTTAATAACGGTTCAGCTTATTGAATGGCGCAGTTTTATTCAATACGTAGTTGGTAAGAATTCTGACGATTAGTTTTGCAAAAATTCTAGATAAGTGTTATCAGTGGAACAGTCGAAAGTAATGTAGCGTATTTTATACGTTGCCCACAGTGACCAGAGGCGAGCTCGATTAATGAAATTTAATACGAGATAAATTGAGGTGAAACTATTCGACGTTAAACTGAATGTATTGGAAGGATATTCCAATATCCTTATACTTTCTAAAAATACTTCCTTATTTTATTATAAATGAAATATAGTATTATTTAAACAATTTATCGTATGTTATCGAAACTGAACTATTTGATCATTGAAAATTTTATTTGTAAAAAATCAAAGGAAATAATGTAGCATATCAATGAATAATATTTTTGCAAGATAATATCATTTTCACTTCATATGTAAAGAGTAACGTAAAATGAAAATATTTAAAAGAATAAATTTTGATTTCAGTAATGATTCTGAACACAAGAAGAGGTAGTTCCATAAACCGAGGTAACACTATAGTTTCTGCGAGCAGATGGCAGCATTGCGCGGCGACGAGTTCTTCTACACGAACACTTTTTAATTTTAATTATAAAAATTAAAGACAATCTGAAATAATTTTTTATTTATTCTCTTGATCTTGATAATACTTGATCAAAAGTTCATCGAAAGTTTTATGTGGTAGATATAAAGTATTTATAAATTCTGGGCCATTTCAGGTGGGTCAGTTCTTTCGTTCATCAAGATAGGCACTATTTATAAGACATAAAAAAATTATTATTTCTAATTAACTCCACCATTTTTGAGGGAGAAGAATTAACAAACTTTTAATGGTCATTTTTTTATGTTTGATTAAACTTGTATTCCTTAATAAGTTGTTGTTCAGACTTCTTCGTAAAATTAATCTCCTTAAAGTGAAAACAGTTAATCATTTATTTAACGATCTTTTGCTCGGAAAAAGTTGACTTTATACAAAAATGTCAGTAATAAAAACTGTTATCGTAAAATCATAGGAATTTAAATATTCGCTTTCGAACAAATGAAAAATGATCTATTCCTCGTCGCTTAACATTTCAAAAATTTCAAAAAATTATTTATTGCAATCTAATAAAATATTTATTAGGCTGTTAAAAAATAGTAGTATGCATAAATATCAATTTGTATCATCAGATTAAGACCTATTATCGTATCGTGCCATTTATCAGTTCCAGATTGCTTCGATTGAAGATTACGGCGTTAAAGCCATGCAGGAAAAAATAAAAGCAAGTAGTAAAAGAAAGAGGACGATCGAATATACTTTATTTCTCTGATGATCGGTGCTATCAAACTAATTAGAGGTGTGTGCATCGCGCTAAAACTGTAACTATGTATGTAACTATATATATATATGCATATTGTTGCCGCTGGATATAAGGAAGCACACCACATCTTCTGGATTCCTTATTTTTTTCCTACTTAACGAATGTTTAATAAAGCGTTTCGACCCATTTCTTATTAACTAAACTTAAGTTAGCCTCTAGCGAGCATTATAATTCTGGTTTTGCGAAAACAACAATACATTAAACAACTAGTCTTTAAAGTTATTACACCAATAGGTTAACTGGTATACTAAATAACCCCAACTCAACAAATTTTACAATTAATTTTACGACGTTAACAAAATTATATTTTTTTTGCTTCTTCTTTTTCTGCATCTTATTGTTCTTTGAGATGTTGCTTTTTTCTGATTTCAATTTAACTACATTATATTAATTAAATTCCGTTACATATCAATTGATATAACATCCATCCATTACATACATTCATTGGAATTAAGTAATCATCGAACACGTGATTCTAATTAGTATCATATATCTCTTCAAACACAATCAGAACTTTAATACGCACGTATCAGTGTCACATTGATTCCGTGTAAAAAGTAATCGTGGGATTTAGCGAGAACAAAATATCAAGAGTCAATGATTAAAGCAAATCGCAACTCGAAGCGTGATATTCAAGCAGATGAGAAGAGATATGTGTGTCTTTCCTCTCCTCTTCTCTTCTTTTCTTCCTTTAGGCTTTGAATCGACAAATCATAGCTCAGCGTAGCACCGCCTCTCCGTTACAACGTCCCTGATTTCTGGTTCTTTTCATATGTGGCGAGTAGTACTGTAACCATTGACGTTTTGACGTCAAGAACGTTAACGAGATTTCGTAATATATCCTTAACCGATACGCTCAGCTATGCGTAACCAGTTCAATGCAAGTGTCTTCTTCACGCATAAAGAAATAATTCGTAATGCGGAAATAACAGAATTATACACTCAGAATAACACTGTATAAAATTGGCAGATTTTCTGCACCGGTGCACTGAAAAGTATATCCCTCTTTGCGAAAGGACATTTTATTTTAGATTGATTTTAATCCGATTGAAAATGAAAAGAGCTCTTTTCTATTCGAAATTATTCTCTCGCTTTTATACCAAAAACCCTCAATACACGCGATACCCTTAATTTTATTTCTCATTATAGCGTGACTTGGTGTCACGCTATAAATCACGGTTGACATTGGGGAATTCGCGATACAAAATATCCCAAGTTCCTTCGCACTTATTTAGTCTCTAATTTACTTGGCAATAATGAATTGGCTAGCACCAAAAGACGCTTGGCGCACGAATTTTAATGCAAAGAAAAGTTTTACTGACTTTTCGTTAAAGAGCAGTTCAATCTATCAATCAATCTTCTCGTCCTTCACGAGTTTAACGGTCTATCTAGAAAAGTCGAAAGATCGATGTTTTCTTCGCGCGTTAAGGGGGAAAAATAAAACTAACAAACCACGGTCGCGGGAAACAAACATTTTCTTTGCAGAAAAAAGAAAAAAAAAAAAAGGGAAAATAAAAACTAACTGAAATTGGTTTAACGCTTTGTTTAGACTATAAATAATGAATAACGTTGGTTTCAAAGAAAGCTGATATTCTGAAAGATTACGTCATGAATGATTCCGTGTTCGCAGGGAGGCACGAGTGGATTATTTTTATCTCTCGTAACATTATGTCTTCTCTTCTTTATTAAAAGACGAATTTGTTTCTTGAAAAAATTACCATTCAGATTATTTTTGTTGCGTCTTGGTAGATCATAATTCTTGATAATGTAAGAGAATGGAATAGTTTTTTCTTTTTTCTTTTTTTTTTTTTTTTATTGAAGCGCGTGTCTGAAAATATCCTGAAAATAAACTCTTGATTTGAACTCGAGTGAACTTACTCCGTGAGCAAAACCAACTGATTTAGTTACGATGACAGCATTATTTTTCTTGGTGCGTTGTTGCATCTTATTTGAGAGCGCAACTTGCGTCGTCGTCAGTCGTGTGATGCGTCGAAGCAAAAGTGTGCGCTCCGATCTGTTTTGACATTAAGATCACTTTAAGACCAATCCATTAATCTATTAGGCCTTTTGTGTCCCAGATAGGCCTATTACATTATCAGTGTAAAGTAGAATGTAGAAGCAGCGTAAAGCACACTAAGCGCTGCAGCGATGACAGCCCAGCTGTTCGCGTCCAATTAGCCTCGCTTGATAAGCTCAACAATACCAGCATTATTACAGAACAGGCGACTACTGTGCGTGTATCGTAGCCCCGTTACAAATTTCACGTTGCCATTATTTAAACACTGAGTACATAAACTAACTTTCGCCTTAGAACAGTAGATTCGATCTCACGTTCGAAGAAACCCAACTCTTTTTCTTATGTTTGTTCCTCGATGAAAATTAGAACATAATAAATCCTAAAAGTGATTCATACGTTTCATTCGTAATATATTAAGGGGATTGGAGGGGGGGGAGGAGTGGCATGTAAATTGAGATGACGTGAAATGAAATGATGTGACAGCAAGATAAAAAAAAAGTCTAAGTGGACGCTCGAAGAAACAGCGATAACTGCTGCTTTGCCAGGAAAAGCTTCTTGATAATTTTTCTATCGCAAAAGGATGTCAGGGATTCGTGGGCGTCTGCGTCAACTTCTGCAAAAAAAAAGTATGCGTGCAATAAGTATCGCAAGGTTATCGGCGTAGCTTCTTCCGACTTATTCCGTTGCTCGTTGTTATGACGAGCTTAATCATATCGTTAGAAGGCCATCGTTGAAATGTTTACGAATTACTTGTTGATAATTTTATTTATAGTTAAAGTTCGTTGAATAGCGCACGTGTAAGTTTCAAGTCAACGATGAATATATATATTACGTGAAAAATCAACACAATGTAATCCCGCGTTAAATTAAAAAATTGTTTTTTCCTTACAAAAGAAAATCTTTAGATGTATATTTTTACTAAACCCTTTTAAACAAAAGCATTATTTTCAATAAAAAGAAAAAACCTCGTTCCTTTTTGCTCGTCGTAAATTGTGTATATTTAGTAATGAGTGAAGACTTAAGGATTAAATTACACAGCGAGTTCTTAACTTCACTCCTGTCAGAACCGTCAGAAATTAATTAGCTCCCGGTTCATTTCATCCTAAACCAACATCTATGAAAAATGTATTCCATTTTTCCTTATAGTTTTTACAACAAACAAGCGTTTCATGAATATGGATGAGAGCCTAATATCTTATTTAAATTAAAATTTTATACGTCCCCTCTAATGACGCTCGCGGCGTTTATACACACTTTGCATACATTTTGTCACGTTCGCATCGTTCTTGAATGCTTAAAAATTAACATTCCTTCTATTTACGATGGATATAAACGGGACGGAAATAATCACAGAGTTACTCCTATGGAAGTAAAGCTTTTATTGTGTTCTTTTTTTTTACGATCTCATATTTATTGTTCGTTTACTTCTTTTTTCAAGTGTTGATTACAAACATTTTGGCAACTCTTTGGTCGATTATAAACAGTGTCTGGTAATGCCAAAAGCTAATATTTTCAACAGAATAAGGAATCAGCGACTTTCGTATTTCTTTCGAGAAAAAAAAAAAAAAGAAGAAGAAAAATGACTATGCAAAAAAAATGAAACCAGTTCCAGGTCGCGCGTTGCCGCTCACCAACTGGAACAAGCGGTTATCGTCCCTGGAATATAATACATTAATCGATCGATAATAATACAAGAGACATAATTTCGGTGCAGTTTTAATGCTTTCCTCAATCGCACTGATGTGCAATAATAAGTTTCGAGCCGAATAGTTAATAATTCTTAGTGCGTATTTCAACTAAGCTAAATAATAGTTCCTTGGCAAGTTTAATAGCAATGTACAGCAAAATAACATCCGATCTGACGAGATTAATGCAACGGCCCGAGCACTGTTTGCATGCGCTCGTTATCATCGTCTTACACACGCACGTGCGTGTAGTACGAGACGTAGTACTACGCATTGCCCCTCTCGCCGCCATTCACCCCCTTTTCCATGGACCGGTTACATTGCCCCCTGCCACCCCCTGGTTCCCCTCTACTTGCCCACCAACCGGCGTGCCCACTCGACTACGAACGATCGACTGCACCCAACGGTGCTATACAAGATGTATCAAAATTACAATTCAATATGCAACGCGCTCTTCAATTTATTCAATAAATTATTCATAAACATTTGTCCAAGAAAATTGTCGTAAAAAAGGGCGTAAAAACATCAATGTTATCATAAATGTTGCAAAGCATAAGCAAACGTGTAAAGAAATATTTATTTACATCTTCTCTTCTTTTTTTCTTTTTTCTTTTTTCTTTTTTTTTTTTTTCTTATTACTATTTCTTTCGATGTGCCATTGGAATATTGAAAACAAGTTATCTTACAATAATGCCCGTTTTGCCATTTTCACGTGCGAACTATTACTGAATTTGAAATTGTAACTTTTATATGTTATCGATCGTATTAAACAAAATTGTTGCTTCACTTTTTTCTTCGCAATATATCGTTGAAAAAAATGTAACCGTTTTACATCTTCACGTCATCTAAAATAAACATATTCCTCGTGTTATTTTATTCAGTATTCTTATATAAAATATGCAATTCAAATTGAGAAAATATTACATAGTTCACAACCGGCAATGCAATATCAGAATGCTGCTGTTTCAATATAACACGAAATTTCAACATTTAAATTCATATTATGAAATTATGGACTATTACCGGAGGCCATCTACTGCTGCGAAAAATCTAGCGCAGCGTTGACTATGCATTACAATGGGTTCGAGTTTTCGCGCATGTTCAAGTTTAACGCTAAGCGAAACGCAGAGGCTGCGCCATAAAATTTCAATGTATTGCTGGCATCGAGATTGAAAACATTTTACAGGATCGCCTGCTCGGGGTAAGGTCAGTGCCGCGTACATAACGTGGTTAGTGACCGCATGACGTCACGTTGCACCACGTGATTGCGATAAGAGAAGCCACAAGGGAGAGGGGGTCGTAAGTAAGAGGCTAGAAGGGTCGCTCTTGCTGAAAAAGAAAAAAAAAAAAAGATGAAGAAGAGAAAAAAGAAAAGGAAAAGAGTAAAGAAGAAGACGAAGAAAGCGTACGCAGTGAGACGGGAGCAGCCAATACGGAGCTACATATACGGTGTTCTAGAAATACTGTTATTAATGTTTACGTTCTGCTTAGCATGATTAATTGTTAGTTAACATACAACTGGTAGAATCATTTTTTTTTTGTATGCTTCTGTTTATGAAATATGCACTTTAAATTTTTTCAGATTTTAAACAACTAAATTTTTTCAGATTAAT
>JABFQA010003196.1:0-10097 GCA_022817065.1 Probaryconus sp. ZL-2020
TTTTTTAGAGTTAAATTTTACGCCGCACAAACTTAAAAAGATATATATATGAACAAGTTTATATACAAGTTTGTCACTGTTTACAATAAAAGTTGATCACTATATAATACTTTTTACATTGACAATCTGTAGTATTGCGAAATAATATCCTATATAATAAAAGTATAAAAATATGATCTTACAAATACAGTGAGCCAATTATAATTACTGTACAGAAATAAATAACAATGAAAAACATAACAAATTTTGTTAATTCATTTTACAATTGAAGTGATAAATTGTTACTTCAGTTTTTTCTTAAAATAAGGATCTTTCAAAAGTGAATTCATGAAGTTGGTCCATGAAGTTTATCAAGGAGTCTATTTATAATAGGTTGTTCAAGATGGACTGTATCCACCATTGTCGACATTTTAATCTAAAGCAAAAAATAATTTTTCTTTTAGCAATATTATAATAACACTATAATCAATTTCCGTATAATTCTAAATTTCTGAATCAATTTTTACCTCATTATCATTCTTTAATCCCTTCCTTTTACGCTGTTTTTCTGAAATTATAAACATATTGTTTACTTATAATTAATTTTGCAACAATACGTAATTTAAAGTTTTTTATATATATATAAATTACCTTTGACATTGGAATTTAACTCTAATTCTTTTTTTTTAGTTTCTTCTGTAAGTAGGAGCTCATTTATACATTCTTTTTGAGCCAGTGATGTAACTGGAGATGAAGCTATAGTTTTTGCTATACAAATAGATAATTCTTTTGTTTTCGGCTTTGGAGCTAGTTTTGATTTTCTCCTTTTATCTTCTTTAATTGGCAGTTCGAATAATTCGATGTATTCTGTGGGTTCGAAAACATAGTCTTTGCCATCCTCATCTGTTAAACGTACAGAAAAATCTTCACTGTTGAATTTTCTTCTTCGCTTTTTCATAGGAGCTGCTGTTTTCTCATCATATTCCATCGCAATATAATCCGAATTTGAAGCGTTTGTAGAGAAACCTAAATTATGATATTTTTCATACGCTTCAAATTTGTTTGTTGGAATTAAATTTAAAGATTCAAAGACTCTAGGAAATTGGAAATCTTGTGCCGATGAAGATGCTCGTGGATATTCTTCCATATTCTTTCTCATTGTCGTTGACGATTTAATTTCATCTCTTCCATTTTCAGTAATCGGTGGTAATATTTTCTTGGCATCCAAATTGCGGCGCGACGTTGATCTAACAGTAAAATTGGGAACATTACTGTTAAAAGATATAAAAATAAAACAAAAGGTATTATAAAATATTTGTATTAAAATATCAATATATGATTAAAAATTTATAATATATTATAATAATCACCTTGTTGTTATTTTTTCAAATTTGTTATTCCTGCTGAATAAATCTCTTTTCACAAGATCAACCTTTAATTTCTGCATAGTTTTCAGATCTTCTAATTTTGGCATATTTTCCTTAGTTTCAACATTTACTTCTTTTACTTCCGTTGATTGTGAAGTGTTATTTTCGTTTGATTTTCTTTTCATTTCAACATTCTTTTCGTTTGAACATTTTAATTCTTCTTCTACAATTACCTTTTTACACGGTTTTGTAACTTTAGATGTATTTTCTTCTTTTAATTCTTCAACAACTTCCATCTTCTTTGTCAAAACTTCTACTTCTTTTCTTTGTATTTGTAAATTGTCTTTAAAACAATACGGTTTTACAAAACCAATTCTTGAATCCACTTTCGGTAAATCGTGTTCTTTTTCTTTTTTATGCCCTGTTTTTAATTTTTGACTACAACTTGCCATTTTTCTATTTCGTGATCTTCCTGTTTTCATCTGGCTGCAGCATTTATAGATTAAATTAGATTTACCTCTGCCAGGTGGTTTTTTAATAGTCTTTGTTGCTTCTTTCAGCTTTTCTTTAGTGCGTTGCAACTTCTCTGGAAGTTGAGATCTCGGTAAATAGTGTTTGAGATTTTCGGCTATATCAGGTGGTACGTTTGTTACGCTGATTATTTTGAGTTTGTTGTTTTCCGTTTTATTAACATTTTGTTCATCAACATCATTCATTTTGTTTGATTTTGTTTTGTCTGTATCTTTGAAAGTAGAAAATTTTGTTGTAAGATTTGTCACTGTTTCTACTCCAATTTTCGAACTGCTTGGAGTTTCAGAAATTGTTGCCTCAACTCCTGCAGAATCCTCTTTAGCTGGCGTTTCCTGAAAAATATAAAAATTATTTTTAATCAATTTTCTACTTATCGATATTTAATTCCACAGTACTTTTAAAATACCTTAATAGTTTCTTCTTCTTCTTCTTCTATGGTCTTTGTCAAAACTGGAAATACTTTTGTTGGTGAAATTTCATTTTCTATCTTTTGAGTATTTTGTACGTTTTTATCTTTATCATTCGAATAACAATCATTTGAAATGTGTTGCGATATTTCTTTAACAATTGGACTTTGTGGCTTGTTTATTGTCGATTCTTTACTAAATTTATTTGGGGTTTTCCTTTCTTTTTTAGCTGACTTCGGTGAAGTCGATTTAGAAGTGATAGAAGATGAGCTAGAGGAAGAAGAACTACCAGAAGATGACGATGAATCGCTACCCGATGAATCGCTATCACTTCCACTAGAATTGTTGTCATAACTTAGACGACTTTTACAAAGGGTATCAGTTAAACCAGTAGTATCATTACACGTGCTTTCCAAATTGCTTGAATTACTCATATCCTTTGACGCAGTTGATATTTTCAGTTCTTTTTCTGCTGCTTCTTTTGACAAATTCTCCTTTATAACTTCAAATTGAATAATTTCTGCAGCACCAATATTAGTCTAAAAAGGTAACAACGAAGAATAAAGTTTAGTAACAAACTAACTAAAAAGAAAATTCAATATTTTTTTATGACACTTACTTCAATGACTTTCTCTGAATCCGATCTGTTACTTCTCTCTGAACCAATTATGGATTTACTTGGTTCATAATAATTAGCACCGCAATTTTTGTTAACATCATCATCATCAAGAGTTTTGTCAGCTGGATGAGGGGGTGTAATATTTATACAAGGCGTTGGTGGAAAATCTGGTGTGGCAATGAAATTGTGAATTTTAGTTGAGTCGTCGCAGATTTTCATGAATGATGATATCGTGGAATTACCAAAATTATTACCCGGAGTCAACAATTTTGGTGTCGGAGGGATGTCCCTCGTATCATTAAGTTTCCTCGGTGTTTCTAAATCTAAACTTGGCAAATTCACGTGTCCAGTTGTTTCTTCCGGTGAAATCTTTAATATTGGAACAACCTTAGTGCCCAGTATCGGAGAAACGTCAGTGGAAGTAGTTATCACTTTCGTCACCGTGGTTGTGATAGTCTTCAGCTGGGCATATTTTTTAACTGGCTTTGGATTTGAAATTTCTTCTTTTGAACCATTCAGGCCAGGTTTTATCACAACTGAAGACTTTACAACGTCCGATGGTTTTGTCTCATCCGACGATTTTGTCAGATCAACAATATTCTCGTCTGTTGGCTTCTCCTCATCTTTTTTATCAATTGTCTCTTTGTCTTCATTATTGCGATTAGTTTTAATACTTGGAACTTTATTTTGAAAGCGATTAAGCAGCATGTTGTCTTCTGTAGAATCCCTTAAGTTGGCGTCCCATGCTTGTTTCTTTTGAACGTGTTTTGTTTTCTCAGTAACTGATGCTTCGGCTGACGTTGCATTTGATTTAAATGGAGACGCTGTACCTACAACCGTACCCCATGTGTTCCAAAGGTTGCTAACTGTTGGCAATGGGCTAAGAGTCGGCGAGGAAACAGGTTTAAGGATCTTGACAGATTTACGAGATTTTGGCGACTGAACTGCATTTTGATTCGTGAATGGCGGCGACTTAAACAGCGCAGCACGAGAACGACTTCTAACACTCTGACTCCCTGAAACTTTAATCCCAGAATTAGATATCTTATGTGGAGTATTAAAATCCAGGACACGCACATGACTGTTGCGCCGCCTGGGCGTTGATAAACTTAGTCGAAGATTGTTAGCCCTACTTTTCAACAACGATTTTGGTGTTCTTTTATGTATAATGTCAGACTTTGAATTAATACTACCATCTTTTTGCTTTTCAGAATTTTCTGCTATTTCTTTCTCTGTAGGTTCAGCAATGCTTTCATTTTTTTCAACCTTAGCATGGCTTTCGGATTGTGCTGTATTAAGTTTTAAGTAGTTGGAGAAAGAGAAAGAATCGTCTAGATTTATTAAGGACATATTTGCAATATCTAACATCGTACCAGTACTATTTTCATTGCCGTACAGAGTTATGCGTTTGTCAGATTCGATTGAAGGGGATTTCGTTTTTTCGACAACTTTGTTTTTTTCGTCATTACCTGTACTTTCCACTTTACTTTCCACTGATTTTGATTCAGCAGAAGAAGCTTGCTTATCCCCTAGTTTAATTTTATTTCGCTTACCCTCAGATCTTAACATTTTTAATTTGTTACGTTTTTCTTTTCTCTTTTTTTTTGATAACGTACTTGTTAAATTTACTACGTTTCTAACAGGTCTCGACACGTGACTCACTGTCTCAGGCTTTTGATGAACCATGCTCACAGATGGAAGACTTACTGTCTTTAAGTAAATCGCTGGTTCTGCAATAATAAAAATATTTACAATTATATATTTAATTTTATAGATTCTTAACCCTGATAGAACTTTCTGTATCTTATACGTTATTATAAATATAAATGTCCATCTGATAGATGATGTCCATATAATATACATGTAGTATATATATATATTAGATGAATTTTAGATGGATTTAATGTTGTGTTCTGTTAGGGTAATCAGTTTCATTTACAAAATTATAAATTTTCACTTACTTTCAGTTTTAGGAGCTATGGGGGGATATTTCGAAAATGTTGTGGAAGCTAAAATTATAACATTTTATATTAGTGTGTGTGTGTAGAGAAAATTATTAAACTTAAATAAGTCTATTTATATTTAATGAAACTTACTACTATAAGTAATTGCAGTCATTTCTTCTCTTGTACAAACAACAAGAGCTGGTACAGTTGGAACATTTATTTCTGGAATTATATTATCCATATTATCCTTTGGAAATGATTTTTGTTTCCTCGGCTTCTTCACAGGTTTAGCCGCATCGGATTTTATAATTTTCGTAACTTTTTTAGATTCAGAAGTACAAACAATTGTATCAATTTTAACTTGGTCATTATTTTCTACTACTTCATCAACTTTTGTTTCATTTTGAATTTCAACTGGGTTATCATAATTAGCATTTGTATCATTTTCTACATTATAATTGTTCATGTTATTTTTGATATTCATTATGCTCAAAACAGCTGCTGCATTTTGATCTTCCAATGTATCAGTTGCACTATTTGTATTTTCTTTCTGTTGACCATCTTGGGAATTTGAATTTTGGTTTCTAAAATATAAAAAGAAAATGCAAATATTAGCAAAGAATGATAAGAATTAATAAAAGATTTAGATTTACTAACTTTTCGGGTGATTGTAATTTTTGATTTGCACAATAATCCTCATCTGGGCTAGTGTCTGTTTCTTCTGTAGGTTCATTGGCCTGTATTGATGCACTAGTGGGGAAGTTCAATTCAAATACTGAAGAGAGAAATTCAGCAAACTTTGGATCTTGTTCTGTAGCTGCTACTGAACTTTTTACAACATTATCGAATTCAGACTTCAAAGCAATATTTGCTTCACCTCCCCCTGCCTCACTGTGACCAGCTTCCTGTTTATTTGTTGTATCTGAATGAATTGCTTTATTTATATTCTCCGCAATTGTTTCTTGAACATCTGGACGACCTAATAATTCTTTCGTGAATAACTGAAATAATTGAAATATTAATTATTATATATTTTATTATGAAAAAATTAAGAAAATATATTTACTGAAAACATAACATTGGTTGGAACTTTTAAAATGCACTTACACTTAAATTCAAGTGTTCGGTATCGCTTGCGTTCAGAAGCTGAGGTTCATTTATGTCAAAGGGCATAGTTTGTACCTCTGTTGTTGCGAATGTTAAAAGTTCTTCTGTGCTTGTTCCCATGGTACATTTTTTTGTTTCACTATCTTCTTTATGTTTTACATCCTTATTATTTTCTCCATCTGTTCGAAATAATACAAAATCTATAATGTTAATTAAAAACATCACAATTCATTTAAAATTATAAGGAACTCATGTTTGTGTGTTACCTGTATTTTCTATGTTCGATATGTTTTGAATGTTATTTTCCAAAATTTGCATTTCTGCAGATTTATTAGATTCACTGTTATTTTTATAAGGTGTAGAATTATTTAGAGCTATCTTAACATTTTTGCCAGCTGTATGGCCCGGTAAACTTTCTAGAGGCGTTGCATCTATGTTTTCACAATCTGCAATTCATAACAATGTATTTGCAATTAAATGTTATTTTAATCAGATTCGATGTATTTGGTAACACTAACATTGTGTAGGTGCTTGTTCAGCTTGCTTTTCTTGACTAACTATCTTAACACGTTTACTACGATCACGTTCAGTGTTACTATGTTTTCTTTTCCTAAAATTGCCTGATATTATTGGAGAATCTCCAGTTGCCTGATTATTAGACTGTAAACAAAATTTGTTAATTATTATATAATATATTTCGAAAAATTCATAATACAAAATATTTATATTTAACATTAAAGAAAAAAGTATTTACTTTCAATAGTGTAAATTCATTTGTATCGTTTACCTGAGAAGGTACATTGATATTTACAACAAATCGCTGAGATCTTGATCCTTCCAATAAATACCTTAATTGTTCTACTAAATCTGTAGTCTTTTTATCTGAACAAAAGTCAGGACATTGACTTAGTTTTTCATATACTGCGAAAAACATTAAAAAGCATTAAAAATAACGTGCTTATAGATGAAGATGCAAAATTCAATCTGATATACTTACTTATGTTACTGGCAGTGCAATACTTTTCCAATATTTCAATGAGATTCATTTGTGCAAACTTAGTGCTAAAATTTTTGCCTCTGGCAACGGCTGCACGACACTCCTGCATGTGTGATGATGTCTCCAGGAAAATTCGAGCTGCTTCATCGCAACTTTCTTCCTTTAAATAGCCTGTAAACAATATCAGCATTTTATTAATTCTACGTAAAAATTTAAAATCAAAATTTTTTAACCAAAAAATCTCAAAATCTCCAAATAATATTTTACAATCAATGATCATTTTTGACGTTGGAAACATAATCAAAGTTGAAAAGTGGCCATAAAAAGGTCGCTTCCCATCAGAAAAATGCCGTTATACAAAACAAACCAAAACATGAATTTGAGCATCTTGAATGTCATTTAATTTGGAAAGTAAATTGCACAAAGAAAATCCGGATAAATTGATTATAAAAAATCAACGATATACTCATTCCCAAAAAAGAAATACGATATTTTTTGTGAAATTTCCCGCCAATAAACAACAAGGTTAAAGCGTTGTGGTAATTTGTTCATACTAACCAAAAACTAATCGTGCTATTTCAGATGGCAGAGGATTCTCCATTGTTTTTAATAATTATTCTTAATTATCACTGATTAAAATCAATTCGTTTCAAATCCACATTTTAACAATAAAAATCTTTGCGAAGCTGAACAGAGCATCATCACAACGAAAACTTTATATCTCGTTTTTTTACAAGAGAGAAGACGCATTGCATTCACTTGACGGCGCTCGTGTCTGTTTTTGGAGTAGCTTTTTAAAGCTTGCCAATGGCTGACAGAACAAGCTTGCCAACCTAATCTCTGAACAGATTATATTTAAAAATTCTACAATGTTGTCTATTTTATAATTCAAAATTTATACCTTATTTTTGGATTATTATACACATTTTTTATGTCGTTTCAATTATTATTTTATTTTTTGAATAAAAACTTTGTCCTAATTATTTGAAATCACGAAGATAATGGTTTCATATATAACTTTAGAAGCTGCGCTGTTATGTCTCTGATTCAAACAGTTAAATACCAGGTGAGGTTTTTTTAAATTGCAATTAAACAAATTAAAAAGGTTTTGTAAATGAAATACAAAAGGTATATGCAAAAAAAAAATGTATGCTCCTAAAAATGCTGTGATTTGTACATTTGTTATCTCTCTATGGAGTGCAAAAGTCCAAGAACTGCTGCCACCAAGCGTTATCGAGAAGAATGAAGTTTAATCCCTTGTAATACAAAATGCTTATCGCGTTATATAAAATGCAATCAGACCACCTGTGATAGCAATTAGTGGTTTTCAATTACACCTGTTGTCAATTACATTGTTAATATCCATTTTTCAATTTTCAAAAAGTAGCAAATTGATTTTAACAAAAGGTAATGTTCAATGACTAATGAAAATTCTGTTAATGCATTTGGCCATTCAATTACTATTTATTTTTATTAAAAAAATACATGTTTTTTTTTTATATTTATAACATATAAAACAAAATTAACTTTTTACATTTTACAATTAGGAGAGAAATGCCTCATTACAAACTGACATATTTTCCTTCGCAAGCGTTGAGTGAACCGATTCGTTTTCTCTTCAGTTATGGAAACATTCCTTTTGAGGACTATCGATTTGATCCAAAGGATTTTATGACCAAAATTAAACCCAGTAAGGAATTTTAATTTACATTTTGTATCCATCCATTAACATTTTTAAATCTTATGTTTTGTTCATTAAAAAATATATTAATGAAACATTAAAAAAAAATTACAACGTTTCAGTAAACATTTACAAAGATTGATTAGTAAAGCGTTTTCCAATTAATCAAAGACGACAATGACAATCAATATGACTTATAATTAAACAAACGTAAGAGGACAATGACTTTTTCCTTCTCTTCAATAATATTTTAAAAGTAATCAATCCCCACCTTTTAAACAAACAAAATATTAATATGTAGACTGCGCCTTATCATTGAAACGAAAAAAGAATTTATAATCTTTGTGTAATGAAATCATTTTCACTATCTCAAGAATCTTGCCCAAACAATCGTAAAGCCCCAGAACGAAAATGTTACCCAATCTAATATTTTATGTAAAAAAAAAAAAAGAAAGAAAGAAAGAAAAAAAGGAGTCTTATTTAAAAGAAAATCAAATAAATGATTGCTATAAAACCGAATGTTCCTGATATATTTCACAATTATACGCCTCGTTAAGAATGTACTTTATGTTAATTTCCCTTTTGGATTCAGTTAACAAGTCCATTTACTATCAATTTTTCCGTGGGCAGATATGCCATTTGGACTGGTTCCAGTGTTGGACGTCGACGGAAAACGCGTACACCAATCTGTGGCAATCTGTCGGTATTTAGCTAAACAAGTTGGTCTCGCTGGAAAAAACGATTGGGAGGCACTGGAAATCGATGCCACCGTCGATACGATTCACGACCTTCGCCTGAGTTAGTACCATTACAGCTTAACTTCCATCGCGATCAGATTTTGATTTTTCCAAGTCCTCATAATGTTATTTTCTACGAAAAACGTTATTATTATAATTATGAATTTTTGCTTTATGCTTTTCAACGAATCAGCCTATATATATATATATAATCTTATAATTATTGACTCGACGTTCTTGTTTTCAGAAATCGTTAATTATTTTTACGAACGAGATCCAAAAATAAAGGAACCGAGATACGAGCCATTAGTGAAGGAAACATTACCGTATTACTTGACGCGTTTGGACAAACAAGTCAATGATAACGACGGATATTTCGTCAATGGCAAATTGACTTGGGCTGATTTCGTTTTCGTTGGATTATTGAATTATCTTAATTATATGGTCAGATTTAACATAATCGAAAAGTATCCAAATCTCGTTGGCTTAAAGAATAAAGTCGAAGCGCTGCCTCAGATCAAAGAATGGTACCAAAAGCGTCCTAAAAGCGAGCTTTGAGAGCTCTTCGCTTTATTTAAGCAGGTTCTCCACTGAGAAAAAAAAAAAATTGTTGAAAAATTACAATCTATCTTGCAGTTTGAGGACGTAATGACCACAAATAGAAAAATTACAATCTAAAATAACAAAAACTATGAATTATTTAATAAAAGTTACGAATGAAGTAAA
>JABFQA010003197.1:0-10093 GCA_022817065.1 Probaryconus sp. ZL-2020
AAGCTTCAGTTAATCCTCAGAGCTACTTTTATTATTTCTTTTTTTTTTTTTTTTGTGGAAAAAAAAAGAGAAAATCTGCGTTGGAAGAATGCGAGAATTTTATTCCCCGTACACGTCATTAGAGGATTCGCTTTTTAATCACGTATAGTAGCCGGGAAACAGCATTCAGATATGCTCGAGTGTTCTAAACCCGATTTCAAAAGTGTCATTCACTTTATCAGGGATAATATTCTTTTTAAACGAATGTTTGAAATGTTTGACAAAATTAATGATCGTGCATTCCTTTACCATGTAAAACTTAAAACGCGAAACGTTGCTTTAAATTTTATCTTTCACTGATTTTATGCAAAATTTGTTTTTCAAATGTCAAATTTTATTTTACGTTTAATAGACCGTTTAAAGATTGACAAATTAATTTGGCCATAAAAAAAATATATTTGCAAAACGTTTATAATTCATTTTCTCGGTTGAATTTTTTCGCGGAAGATTTCTCTCTTGACTTTTGAAAGAAATTTTATGGCTGATAAATGCAAGTGTCAGTTTTTCGTTAAAAAAAAGAAAAAGTGGAAGAATCTCTTTCGAGCGAAGATTTTTGTGCCTGTTGGATATTTTGCGCGATAGGATAGATAACGGGGAAGCGCGTTCTCGAGCGATTCTCATCGTGTCGTCGCATAACCGTATTTTAAAAGCGCCAACGATAACTGACAGATCGTTCGCCGCGCTGCCAAGAAGGTTCTAAACGCGATGCTGTTACCGAAGAATTTCCCAAGGTAACAGCCAACAGTAAAAGCGTCACTTATGTATAGCGGTTAACAGGAATCATTCAACCGAGACATCTCATGTGTCGCATTCACGTCAAACTAAACGCAGAGTAAACTTTTAAATATAAACCACGCCATATTATAAGTCAATAACAATTACAGTAAATGTAAATTGACTGTCAAAATAAATTAGCACTTTACACCAAAATTTCAAGTTTGTAAAGTTTCATTATTAAATGTACGTTTATCAAAATCAATTAAAAATGTAAAGGTTCATTTAAAATGCAAATAATAATTTTAAGCTTAATTAAAATCATCCATTGATAATTATTTATTCGAATATAAATTCGAATACGAAAAAAAAAAAAAAAGAAAGTTGAGATGACAGAATAATGAAGGATTGAAAAGTGTTTCAGATCCAGTGGATATCAGTTTGGGAATTTTTAATTTTTCGATTGAATGAATTCTCATTTTCATGAACGTGGAACGGGGAATAATCGAGTTTTTGTATTTTCATATGCAGATAGTCGATCTTGCATTTATTATACAATATTGATAAATCTGAGAAAACTGCGTATTGATTGTGAAAAATAGGTTGCTGACGTACGTCACCTAAACGTATTACAATTCGCAGATTCGGATACGAATATCAATAAAAACGAGTATGAATATATAAATACACTCACCTCTCATGGGAAAATGTCTTTTGATTGGTGATTTAAATCAATTAACAAAAACTTACCTGAAACAGAAAGAAGAATGAACAATTATTAACAATGCAAAATACAAATATGTTTGAATAAATCATTTCTTTATAGCAAACTTATGAATACATGAATATTCATAAACAATTCAAACTGAACATCACATTATTTATTATTCATTTAAGCAATTATTTTATATTAAATAAGAACTTTTATTCCATGTTAGTTCAATGGTTTTACAATTTAAAATCTTTCGTTTCTTTACAAATCATCCTTTTTATATTCTTTTACATTTGTTTTAAATATTTGTTTTAACATTTATCATTTGTTTTCCCAAAAATCAAACAACCAAATAGCTTAGCAACTAAATAAATCATTAATAGATAATTATTATATTTTACATTCACAAACAAACATAAAAATCTTTTGATAAAAAATTGCACTTCTTCATAAAGTAATGTCATTACTCTGGAATTCGCGCAGTTAATGGAACTTTTATAACCAATATTGTTAGATAATTGAATTTCTTCAATTACATTTAAAATTTATAAACTATTTGTAAGAAATTTCATAATCATAAGTTGTGTGCTAGTTTTTTATTGATAAAAGCAGGAGCGCACTGATAGAGTAGTGATATTGTTAATTCTCCTCATAATTTCAATATTAGTTCGAACATAACTACGGTCGTTTATTCAGCGAGCAGTTTCAATTTTCTTTGGATTTGTTCATTAAACAGAAATCAAGATAATCCTCCGTTTGCACGCAGACCACCTGGCTGGATCGGGGGCGAATTCGATGTCACGCTCCGTCGAACCAAACGACGTCTGACCCGAACTCTTTTTCAGCATACACATTCGGTTTTTATCCGTATAAGATCCGCGGTGTTAAATCGGCGTAAAAAAATTATGCTTAATTTATTGCACTTGACATTTTTTTAGACTTCTTTCTAAACGAATCTTTTCTTTTTTTTTTCTTACTTTTTTTTTCACGTGACAACTAGTACAACGAAATTTTACTAATTGTTATTATATAGAAATTGAGAAGAAACGTATGGCAAAATTTACCATTACTTTTTTGTTGAAAAATTAAAACACTAATGATTAATAAACTTTAAATATAAATAGTAAATGTACATAGTAAGTTTGAGTGTTTAAAATTAATAAAACTGGTTGAAATAACAATTCATTTAACAAAATCAAATTGTTAAATTAACAAACCAATTTTCCCTGTTCAAAGTAAAAAGCCTAGAACTTGAAGCAAGCAGAAATTCGCAAAACTTATAATTGCAAACTTACTTAATAATTGTGCTTGGAGATTTACAAACCCAGTTATGAAACTTTTCGTTATTAAGTCTCGGGTAATTTGTCCCAAGAATTTTCTATAAAATCGAAGCCAATGAGATCTCTCCTCGATTGAGTGACTCGCAATTAATTGGCGCTCGTGAAAACGAAAACCGGCCGTAGTTAAAAAAAATTTGTTTTTCCTTCCAACGCGTAATTCAGGGGTTAAAACGGAATCATTGCTCGCGAAAAAAAAAGCAAGGCGTTTCGACAGTCTGTTTATCTCCCACTGAAGCCGATCGTCAAATGGGCATTAAATTTATTGTCGCGGCACAAGACATCGACCATGAAAACAGTCATCTGAAGAGAAAGAAGAGAATAAAAATCACGATGTCGCACTCTTCGGATCGATTTAGTGCATCAATTTTGCAAAGCACGTATCGACAGATAAACACGGAAAATTGTGCTTCCAGAGAATAGCGCACGCTTCCGTCGTCACGACAGATGCCCATTTGTATTACATTTGGCAAATTTAACAGCGATCATGCCTGGATTGCGAACTTTTGCTCCGTTGTTCTCGTGGATTCCCGGAGACAAATTACTTCGTCGGATTGGATCTAACAGCGGTGACTTTTCGCATGAAGGATATTGATTTTCACTGTTTTTATAGACTTTGGGAAATAAGTGTAATTCCTTAGTACGATTATTATTATTAACCGATGAAATTCATTTTTTACGGTCATCGATTTCTTTCTTTTCAGAAAGTTCAGAATTCCTCCAAAATTCTCCTGAACCTTTTTAATCCGTATCGTCACTGATTAGAGATCTCATTGACTTTCAAACATGTTTACTCGAGCATAATTGATGCCGAAAAAATCTCATTCCAGCGTTATGGTCAACAAATGGAGCAGCAGCACAGGGAAAATGAAAAGGCCAACGAATGTCATAGCGCTAAATGCGCAGGCGATGTTGCCATGAATAACGTAGCGGGTCCGGATTATTCGCGAATAAATATGTATAAGATACGCGGTGTCTTCGGGAGAGCTATTTACGATATTAGCCCTTCCGGCTCTGGGCAGAAGCTGCCGCGGCTTTGAGAAAGTCTGGAAGCTGTTGCGCCGTTCTCATAGCTTTTACTTAAACCATCCCTGTAGCGCTTGCGAGTTGCCAATGCGGTGGCCAGGTCGAAGAAGTTTTCTCGGAGTTTTCGCGGATGAAAAAGGAAAGAGAACGAGAAAAACAAAGAAAAAAAGAAGGAAGCAGCAAAAAGAAAAACAGCAAGTAATCAGTATATTATGTCCGACAGAAATAGAGAGTCGAAAGCTCAACTGAGGATAAATTACGCCAATTTGCCTGCCGGTCCGTTGTCATCGACGAATGTTACAGCATTTATTTTGATTCCCAGCTCAAGATTTATTTAACCCCGGCAATTTATTTTTTTTTTTATCTATTTTCTGCCCCCCTCCCTCTCTCTCTCCCCTTCTTAATTGATTCACGTCTAAAGTAACAATAATCAAAGATAATTTATTCATCGATTATTTCCAATGAACAAAAGAGAAAACATAAACGTCGAGTTCGTTTATTTATGAAATCGAAAACAAAGGGCCGTTATCGAAGTGAAACCCAAAGCTTATTGTTCGTGATTACGTGATTAATAATATAATCGTTAATTTTAACTTCATAAAATATTGGATATCGTCACAGTAGATTAACTTAAACTTGTATTACGGATGGCTTAATAATTAATTAATTTAGTTGCATTAGTAAACGGGAGACTGTTCGATATTCAGGAAACGGTAATAATTAATCTGATTGCAACTAATTTTTCCTTTGCCATGGGACGAGCGAATGCGTGTGGAGTGTAACAAAAAAAAAAAAAAACAAAACAAAAAGATTGTTACACAATAATATAGAAATGAACAATGTGAAGGCTCGTCCATTGACGTCCGCGATTTGCATAATGGAATATTGTTTACTTGTTTGAAGCGCGTTGAAAAATGCTCGCGAAGAAGGCAAGCCTTGTGCACGCATCAATGCAGTCAATAACTACAAACGCGAAGAGAGCGAGTTGATCGACTTGAATGAGGAAAAGCAATCGAGCTTTAAGAGCAGTCGTAGAGACGCGAGATTCGAATATACGAAATGCCAACTTTCAAGATGATCGAAAGTCCTGCCTCACATAACATACATTTCAATTTAATATAATGTTTCGCATGGCAAAACGTCGACCTTACGTGATACAATCATACGTGACG
Source organism: Probaryconus sp. ZL-2020 (assembly GCA_022817065.1). NCBI lineage: Eukaryota > Metazoa > Arthropoda > Insecta > Hymenoptera > Scelionidae > Probaryconus > Probaryconus sp. ZL-2020. The sequence continues at coordinate 5,001 of JABFQA010003197.1, forward strand.
TCTGTAAAAAATGAACCCACGCGCGATAGAATTTTAAACATTTCCATCTTCCAGACTTTCAGTCAAAGATTACAATTTCTTGTCGACTAATTTTTTTTCATAGCAAATTTATTGAAATTGCCATTAAAGCGAAATTTTAAGTAGTAAAATCAATAAATAGTCAGACATTATTCCGAAAACAGTTTAAGACCCTTTTTTTCTTTAAATTGAAAAGGGTATTTAAAAAATCCATAAAGAAAATGTTTCTTATTTGAAGTGCAAAAGATCTAAGCATCATCTCATATAAAATTGATTTTGAAATCTGTTATAAATAATGTGTTACTTTTGAAAAGGAAGATGTAGCTGAAGATACGGTATACGTTCTTAAGGTGCTTTTGGTGAGTTTGATAATATTTGCTTTTTAAGGTGAAACAGATGATGGGATTTAAAACGCAAAAAATGATATAACGTCACAATAAATTCTGTCGCGTCTACTCCGTCCTTTCTCAAAGGCTTTGAAACTCAACACGGTAGAATAATCGTATCTTCTGAGGATTGACCGCAAGCTTAGGAGACGCACGGACTGAGAAATAGGTTTAGATAAGGCCTATCTCTATATCCTTGGTTTAGTAAACAACGTAAATGGAAATCTAAACTCTATATAGTACACAAGTAATTAGCAGTGCTGCATTAAACTACGAGACGTTATTGTCCAATGTTATTTATACTATTAAATATTATTTAGTCATTTCGAAATATCAGTAAAGTTTAATTTAGATCAGTGATTTTCATTAACAATTTCTCAGCAATGAAGAGCTTCATAAAAACATTATTCAAACTGATTTTTAGCAATGAATCTTAATAAAAAAAAGTCCTAATAAATAATTTTTTATTGAATCTTGATTGATGGTAATTTTCAACATTTTTTGTTTTATTCTTCTTGATTCTTATCAGAGTTTAAACGAATATGAAAACATACGAAAACCGTGCTGATCTAAAATGCAAAACAATATAAATATAAAATCTTGTTTGTTGTTTGTCTTGTAGCCTGATACTTTTTAATGGAATTATGGCCTCGCGATGCGAGCACTTTAATACGCTGATAAATGAGATCACGTATACGAAAAATTGTACAAGTACTTCCGTAAGTAGTGGCGGCGCTCCCAAAATTGCCCTTTCTTCCGAAACTTAATACATTCTTCATCCGAGCATAATTACACTATTTCGCATAAGAAAGTGCACACGCCATCGTTCAAAATCGCGGATTCGGCATCGCCAGCTCCGACTTTAATTAATTATAATTAAGTGAAAGTTTTCAACGTTAATTATCTTCATAATTGGATCACTCAACTTTTCAGATGTATCATTTGCCCAAAGTTCCAGATAAATTAACTTACGTCCTCAAATGGAATAGAAGGGACATCAATTTTAAATACCAATTTTTTTTTTTCTCAACCCATACTCCACTTCAATTTCAATTTCATGATTTTCAAACATTTACCTTTCTTCCACGATCAAACGTTTATTGGCTTTTATTTATTAACTGTTTTCGTGTATACTGTTTAAATTTTCCACAATTTTTCATTAACGCGAAACACATTTTTCATATAAAAAGTTAACAAATATTGAAAATCGAGGAAGAATTTTGTCTATTTATTAAAAATAACGGAGGCATAAAATGGTCGTGTAAACTTTTCCTCGATAAGAGAGACCTACTTTAACTAACTTCAACCACTCTAAACAAATACTCTATATTATCATAAGAATTCCTTTCGTAGTGACATTTGCAGAACAGTGCAAAACGCACAACAATAGACTATTTGCACACTATTTTCCATGTCATAAATGTAACCTTTATCCCCTATCAACGTGACCTTAATAGCTACAAAAGGAACATTGGAATTACAATTTTAAGGGATTTGTCTTCGTTTCGTAAAGACCAAAGCATTGACGAAGTAATATAATTTTTGTTTAGGCGTTCGCGCGTGCGCGGCAATTCGCTTGGCCATACATTTCGAGAAAGTTGAAATTGCTCGCCGTAAACCGTGCTTTATGTAAAGAAGGGGTGGCGTTTTCCTTTCTCGAGGCGGCAAACGCGAAAATATTGCTTCTTGTAATTCGGTGCATACATCTTGGCTGCTCGACGCTGGCGAAAGAGAGAAGATGAAGACGAAGAAGAAGCGTTGCAGTGAGACCGGGCCCGGTTGGGATTAGAAAAAGCACGATGCTTTCCGCGTGGATGTGACGTCGACGCACCATATATTACGACGATATACACGCTACCGACATCGCCTATGTGCGCTGCCCCGATGTATCTTGCCCACGAATTGGTATCCTGATATTTCTTTTGAATATCACCAAATACTCAAATATCCTGTACAACTGTTGAAATCTTGGATTCGAAATGTATATAAAGAAGAAAATTTGAATGAAAGAAACATTTATTCATTTTAATGGTTAATTCATAAAATTGTTATATTTATTTAATAAAGTAAAATCGAATCGCACGATATGTTTAGAGGAATCATAGAATTACATTTTAATTTAGAATTAATAATTTCGTTCAATCATTTCGCAGTGAATATATAATTGATTTTTTTCTTTCTATGGGAATGAAACATGAATAATTGAAAATAATAAATATTTAACTGATATCAAAAAGCCAAAAGATGTATTTGCTTTAATCAGCAAATACAGTGTTAAACGAATTTATGTGATTTAAAATATATATATAATATTCTATTATAAATACAAAATCTCCGATGTTCCATATGTGCTGAGCTTAATGATACATTGATTTTCACGTGAAAATAAAGGCCAACGTAACCGTTGTTTATCAGGAACATTTTATGTATACCTCTCTGCACGATTTTCAATTTCCATTTTTCACCTTATAAAAATACGCAAGTTTATTCTATCGAAATTATTCAAATCTAAATTTAAACATATAAAATCATTTTGTTGAAAAGAAATGATTTTTGCATAAAGTGAAAATAATTTTTTCGTTTACTAAATCTTTCGAAGGATCTGATCTAATTCATCAACGTGGACCAGAAAAGTTTTCTCAGCACACACTTGACGCACAAATAAAAGAGCCGAGTATAAAGGCAACATTTCCTTTTAATGTCTTTCAGTGTAAAATGTTGATAATATTTACACTTTACTTCACCGCGTTCTTTGTGATCTTCATTGCTCCAATAACAGAAGAATCGTCAGGGAAAATCGGTTGGACTTGTGAGTGTAATAAGACTCGAGTGACGACTGGCTTCGTGATGTACAATTCTGTTCTATTGAGAATGGCCATTGTTCCATATCAAATGGACACGTATAGCATGATCCGAGAGACGGAGGCGAGCGATCTGCTTCAAGTTTAATGTACTATGATATGTTACGTGGCGGACACTTGCACACGATCGTGTTAACACGAACTTGGCCCAACAGAAGACTGTTTACTTACACTCGCCCATGCAGAAACCGGATAAATAGCGTTTGGTAATACGAACCATAGTAAAAGCCTTTTGACGTACGTCGCTTGGATTTTTCTAGTGGAATCGCAAATCAATACAAGCAAAGAAATAGAACGTCAGATGAAGAAACATCTGGATCGGCGTGCCACTTTGTCCCCACTTACCGAAGATCCTTAATGTCTGATATTCCCGAGAGTATTGATTTTACGATTCAATCCATGTTCGATAATTGCGTTTTCTAATCTTACTTCCGGCATAAAAATGTTTAGCTTTTGCGATTACAGACTATCTCTTCTAATGAAAATTTTATGAACTTTAGAAACTATCTTCGATGCAGAATTTTAAAAAGTCATCTTCTCGACAACGAATATGACTAAAGATTCTTCGTTCAGTTTTAATTGGAAATAATTAATTTACATTCATCGTTTTTTTTTTCTTTTTTCTTGAGTAGAAACATCGTGGCAAAACATTTGTAAGTCAAGATTTCCACTCTCGTCTCACTCTGAGTACAGCAATTTACACAAATAATAAATATTCATATCTCAGACATCAATATTCTTCAACAAATTAACTATTGCACAATAATAATTGTTATTCCAATTAAACAGTCCAATTAATTTCATTAATGAACTTTATTACTTCATTATGAATCTAACGATAAACACGAATTATCACTAATGATCATATTTTATGGACACAACGTTCGTTCAATTACCATTACTCTATAAAACGAAACAACAACATATTTCCAATGGTTATATATATAAAATATAATTGACAAGTAACTCATCAAAGCCACTTCAATTATTCATTTAAATTCAGTCACTCGATTTTGTTATCCCTGCTTTTTTTCTAGCATCTCGTCAACGGCTTTGCAAGCTTCCGTGAACACCACGTCACTGATCATAGCGCCTTCTATTCTAACGGTGACCTTTTTGTTCGGCGCCAAAGCACCGTCGATGGTTTTGTAGAAGGTTTTGAGTCGCTCGCAAACCGATTCCGGCGAGTCGTCGAATCGCTCGACTCTGGCGGCTCGCGCCCGCATCCTGTCCTCGAGGGTGGCCTTCCTCGAGGACAAAAAAATAACCAGGTCGGGTCGTCGAACCACTCGATTGAATAGGTTCGCCTGTTTCCGATCCCGTGGAAAACCAATCACCAAATAACCAACTTTGCTCGGCTGACTAATCATTTTGTTTAGGATCATCTCAATTATCACGTCGGCTGGCAAATTGTTCCCCAATTCCATTATTTTTTTCATGAGAACAGAACGCTCGCTCTCTTCTTCGACTTCTGCTCGCAACAACTGCGACGGTGATATCAACTTGAAACCGTACTTCTTTTCGATACTCCTTCCCACTGTCATTTTACCGATTCCTGGTCCACCGATTAAGAATATAATTGGCACCTTTTAAATGCGGGACGTTTTGTTTTTAATGGGATTCAATGTCATTGAGAAATTTTTGCGTTTAGTTTTTAAAATTAAATTACGAGTAATTACTGACCTTAGACTCTTTCAACTGTGAACAATTCGGCATTTCGTTTCGGGGAATTTTTGATCCTAAATTGTTACTGTTGCAAATTCCCATGTTTTAGTTAACTTAAATTTGTATTTTTAAATTAATCTGGACTCGATTATTTATAATAAGG
>JABFQA010003198.1:0-10093 GCA_022817065.1 Probaryconus sp. ZL-2020
ATTTAAAAAAAAAAAAAAAAAAACTTCACTAAAGAAATTGCAAAGACGAACATCGTTAACAATTTATAAGAAGCAACACAAAGAAAGAATTTGCAAAATCTTTAGTGAAGTTAGATTTTGCAAATTTTTAGAAATGACTTCAGACCCATTAAAATGATGATAATTCTTTAATGTTCTTTTGGCAAACAAATATTTTGCACAAAATCAGTGGTTGTGAAAAGTAAAGTTCGTTGAATTCCATTACATCAAAAGCAGCTAACACGCGAAATTCTCATACACCTTCGAAATATCAGTTAGTTGCTTTGCTAACGATTCTTCGGCAACTTCGGAGCCAAGTCGATATTTAGCTGAACATCCACTGCAGCGTACGAGTTTTCTCGTGTTATTGGAATATTGTCTTGCACACATATTCGCCTGCAATTGCGCATAGCCGACCGAAGAAATTATATATCCGCGATGATATTTCTAGCCGGCGGTAATTTTCCTTTTACATCGGACCCATCAATTTCAGTTGCGCTTCTTTCCTCGTGCTGTTTTTAGCAAAACTTCATTCATCTTTTTCGCGCATTGTGATGGACGTAATCGTGTCGATAATGTTCGACTGCGATTATAATAATCAAGGGTTTGTAAATTAAACGAACATTCATTAAGGTAAAAAAAAAAAAAATTAGGAGTGCTTCTGTGAACTCAAGAATTTTTTAGTCTTTTTTTAATTTGCTTTGTAAATTGCACAGTAGTCGGGGAAAAATTGCAATTCGCGAATTATTCTGAGAATTTGATTCCCAATTATGTTTACATATAATGTATAAAATTGTATCAGAAATCTTCTATCAGAATCATGAATTTTCAATTAATCAACAGTAACTTTTTGATAGCATTTTCATTTTCTTTTTAAGATAATTTCAATTTGATTAAAAAATAATTCGAATTTTTCCTGATACAGAGAAAAAATAATTTTCTCTAGTGTTTTCGAAATAATACAGAAATGGAATAAACGTGAAATGAAATTCTCAAAAAATTTGGCGATACTCCTTCAATGAATAAATGTTTAAAAGAGCCACGATTTCGTGACTGAAAAGTATAAATCCATACATTTTTCCGGCAAAAGTGGCCGAATGAAAAAAGAAAAAAAAAAAAGTATCGGCATATTGTGCATACATCAAACGTGTTTATTCAAATTCACGTCCGAAAAAGCAACACGAAAATGAGAACTTGAGTTAAAATGCATTCACCTTTAGACGTGGAAAAAAAAAATAAAAAAAAAAAAGAAAGGAGATTAAAATATGCATTTGCAAGTGAAAAGGGAACATTTTTATATTCCAGTCGTCACAGAGTCGATGCTTTTAGCCGCAATGCATTACTCACGTTTAACTCGCGAGTGCTTGAATATCTTTCTTCGTTAACCAACGATTAAATCCCAGGCACGATTATCGATGCATCGTTACGTGGCGTAAGAACCTGTGATTTTGCGATTATTCCCGGCGAGATTATCGGTATAATTAACTACGAATGTCCACGAAAAAGATAAATGTTGCTCAGACAAAAACACGTCAAAAGAAGCTCGATTTAAATTGAAGGATGACGTTAATGAAAATACCTCGTAGTTCGAGTACGACATTGTCGCAATTAAAAATTATATCATGCCCCAAAAACGGATTATAATCAAGGAAAAACAATGATTAAGAATTTTCCAAAAGTTCAATGTTGTCAAATTTACAATTTATCCAGATTTACAATTTATGAAAGTAAAAAAAAAAAAATTTATTGAAAAATGTCTCCTTAAAAGGCCATCGTTTTTCAGGTCTATTATTTGTAACGCGTTTTAAACCTAGGTTAATAAGCAACATTTCCAATTACTGCAAATAGATTAATGAGATTTCGCAAAACTATTTAGCATACAATAACAAAATAAACTTCTTTTGTTCGAAACAAATTGTGCTCGTTCCAGGGGAAAATTAGAATAACGTGGTTAATTGAATTCTTTAATGAATTTTCGTGGATTCTTTAATCGAAACATTTTATCGCAAACATTCAAATGTCCATTGTACAAATTCCATATATATATAGTTATATGTTTATTGTCCAATTAACATTTTTTACATTCAGATTAATTTTACATTAATTAGAATTCACGTAAATCATGAATTCCAATTGAAAATTTGCACGAATACATTTGTCTTTTCCGTAGGAAAAAGTTTAACGGTATTTTTGTTATTTAGCTGATTAATAATAAATCTAAATTACTCGTCAGTACGTAAAATCGCCACTTTGCGAAACTGCATCGATTCGTCCTTCAACTTGATTAACGGTAGGAAATTTAATTATCATATTTTTCGTTCGCCCCGACCACGCCCAAACGTTTCTTGCACTTCTCTCTGCAATTTCGTTGCCTTTTCTTTTCCTTCGTCCTATAACTTTCTCGTTTTCTTGGTTCTCGTTGCCGACTTTTCGTCGTAATCGAGAAAAAGTTTGTCGGCGAACGTATCACCGACGATGCCAGCGGTTTTGTTACTTTTGGTATAGCACGATCTTGATATCCGCAGTAGTTGAGTACAGCGCTGCAAAAAGAAATAATCTTTATCTGGAAAGACAAAAAGTCGAGAGTATGAAGGGTTACGTAAGAAGTTGGTGTAATTTTCAAAATTTTTTTATTCTCTTTCCTCTTCCACCATCTCCGTGGGGGACGATTCCTCCCCCAATGTATAACTTTCGGGGGTTACTTGGTCGGATGATTTTTGCATTCGGGATATGACGTTGTTTTGTAGCTTGAAGTGGGTCAGAAATATGGATCGCGGAAAATAGACAATTTCATGAGCTTTTAAAGGACGTAGAGTGGAAAATATTGAATGCTCCGGAACGCGGATGATCATCATAGATAATTGGCTGTGTATGAACGTCGTACTATCGTAGTCCAAAATATTTTCAACCGGTATTTTCAAATAACTGGTCAAGTTTGTTCGTACGAAAAAAAAAAAAAATAAAATAATAAAAGAAAGGTAAATAAACACATTTTCCAAATTGGAAAATCGTTTTATAAAATTTCTCATAGAGAGTGATCGATCTCGGGGAGGAAAAAAGAAAACATATCGAGAGTACTGTTTTAATCTTGAGAAAACGAAGGAAATTTCTCGTTAAAGTAACTTCGATGTAAACGTCGAACGGTCGATTGATTTTTAGATCGAGGACGCTTGATGAGCGAATTGAACGATTTGCAGACACAGTGGCGCATTATTGACGAGGCCAAGAAATTCAATGCTCGCGACACAATCAAACAGAAACAAGGTGACTGTAACCGCTAAAGGGAGCTTATGTCTAAGGGCCAAGGAAGGGCCAAGAAAGCCGCTTAAATCCAGAATAACTTAAGCGTTAAGCCAAAGCCAAGTTTAAACTGAAAGCTTCATAAATCGAGCATAAACCCTTCATTACCGAACGATGCATCTGCCGTTGAGACGTCGCTCTAATAGCAATAACATTCATAGATAACTTTAAGTCCACTTTTCGTGTGTGTTTAATCAATACGAGCGAATGCGAAGCAAATTTTATACACGTGGTAAACATACGCTAAACAGAGCAGAGATCGAACGCTCCTCTTTGACGTTAATAGGGTCGCTAATGACTCGGGTAAGGGAAACAGACAGCTGTTAATATTTCATGTGTAAAATGTCGCCATGTAAGATTTAACGCTAAGTGTGTTTAAAACAGATGCTGCATACTTGACTTAACAAATTATCGACGGGGATTATCCGTGTACAGCCATTATCACCTGACTTGAATCACCTTTATTTATGATTTTCGATAAGACGAAGATCAGCATTGGAAAATGTCTGTAACAGGAAACGTTAGACTTTGAGATAAAAAGTGGATTGGTTTTAAATAGTCAGACAATGGAATTTTCAATTCATATTTCTTATCAAATTTTTAATTAGTATTATTGAAATGATTTTGATATTTTGAAGGGGATTAGTAAATGCAGAGAGCAGAGGCTTATCCTTTTTGGAGATGGTATTAGTTTAAATTTTGAGTTGAATTCGATGTGAAATTGAATAATATTGAGGCACGACTTTAATTTAATACTTGATCATTGTAAGAATAAAATAATCAACGGTATCAATGAAACGCATTTGTATGCGTATCGAATTGGGAGTAAATCAAAATTAATCCGAACTATCCGTCAATGCATAATCCGTACTGATAGACAAACAATGAATACGTCTAAACCACGAATCGAAATCGTATTAAATTCGGGTACAACCAGGCTAATATCATACTATGTTTCAGTGGTTCAATTTTCCATACATTTTTGACAGATTTCTGCTTGCACTCCAGACACATTAAACAATTTAAATTTTTAGTGAAGCTCACGATTGTTAACATTAAAAAATAAAAGGGAAATTACATTTAGCTCGATCGCTTGTTTAATCCTCATCGCGATTAATACGAAAGTTATTTATTTTTTCGTTTCATTAAAATTTTCTGCTGCAAGACAAAAAAAGATTTGAAACTTTTAATAGCAATTAATGGAATTTCGCGAGCTTTAAAAATTTTGACGATCAGTATATTTTTTCTAGGATCACGTCCTTTAGAAAGTTCTCTATTCCAAATTGCAATAAACCGCGGAATAATGAAAACTGCAGTCGCGCGAATTACAGTTCACCTGGTGGAAGAGGGAACCTTTCGATCAGTATGCATTCAACGTAAAAGTTCGCGAGGGATGGAAGTATCGAGGCAATCGCGCAGTGCTGTGAACGGCACGAGTGGTAGTTTGTTTTATTAAGGTTGAATCTGAAAAGTCTTTGCTAAATAAAAGAAGAAGCAAGAGTCGCGGAGTTGGCGGGAGCCCCTCCCCCTTAATATGATTATTCTGCTTCACCGAATCACCCGACTCCGTAGTAAAAGAAACTTGAAAAGTTGCGCACGAGTACCACTTCGAGATAATGAAACGATCCACAAGTTGTTGAGTATATCTGGCCGAAGCATCTTACCTGTGTTTGTCTACTTATATTCACGATGCGCTCTTTTCCGACTCGCGGCGATGCGCCGTTGTTTCGCTTTTATTATCTGATTGAAAGATTGATGCCTCAGCCTTTTTTTTACCGTACTGATTTAATAATCAAATGTTTTCGAAAGCTTCTACCCGATCTAAAAAGTTCATCCTTATTTAATCAAGGACTCCTACGATTTTTCTTTGAGCTTTCGTGAGAATGAGTTTAGAGTGTTAATGGTTTGAAGATTGGTGTACTGTTGTTGATAAATTCTAGCCTATTGTATTTCATGACAGTCCATTTGTTTTTATCCTGAATTGTGTTTTTAAAGTTCTGTGGAGTTCTTAGAAAATTTCCGATAAAAGTTACAAATTTTACAAAGAATATTTGAAAATTTTCAATATACTTGGTATTTTTTCATATACATTATTGTAAAATTTGTAACTTTTATCTGAAATTTGTTTAGATTGTGCAAAAGGTCAAGTTTTTCTATACTTTATTGTAAATTTTACTGTAATTTTGTTTTCAGTGTAATTGTTCTGTTTTAGATCAACCTACTCTCTTCCATCATGCAATCATTAAACTGATCATATTCTAATGGAACTATTCCCCTGTAACTATAGTCCAATCTATATGGAGATATCTTAGTCGATCTAAACCACAATTGATTTATCTTGAACAATTCTAATGATCCTACTTTAATGAATTTCTTTTAATTGCTCTATCCGCAATGTTCCCATTGTTAAATCTTTCCCCGGAAATTCAAACTTGTCACATTATTGTTTTAATTAAATACACAACTAAATACAACATTTCTCGTTAGAATTCCGCAGATTAATTTTGTTTTGAAAATTACAATTCTAGGCAACGTGTCTTGCAACTTATGGTCACTAGACTCAGCTAAGGACAAAATTTCCTTTCGACGTTTTGTCGTTTTCAGAAATTTTGAACTTTCTCCAAGTCTTTTTTTTTTTACATCACAAGTTGTGAAATAATTTTGATACGTTGAAAAAAAAAAAAATAATTACAGTAAATTAAATTTTGCAAAAAAAGGTAATCCCTTTATGACGATGCATGTAATTTCATGGAAAATTAATACGTCATTTTGCAGATAATTAACTTGTGTGGCGCAAATTTATTGATACAATATATCATACAATTCCAAGCAATAATCCTAGTTTATTGATAAAATTCAATATGTTCGCGTATTGAGAATAAGCAGTGTGCCTATGTTTGATGGTTATCACAGCCGGTATGATCGACATATTTATGTAACGCACATGTGCATAATATTATGGCACTACACTGGACCCCGTCCTGTGCAGCGACGTAGTGACAGCTGCAGTTAATGCATATCATACGACACATCATGCGCAGCGTAGGCATATTATTGGAGATCGAACGTGATCGTATACGTATGACTGTAATATGCTCGTACTATTATCTTATCACATTTCCACACTTTTTCCTCGTTCAAGTATAATATAACTAAATGATACATTTTCGGCGTATCTTCTTTATGTACTGATAACCGACAATCATCGGGAATCATATTGAATTCAAGGATAAAGATCAACGTTAAATGTTTGAGATTTAAGAGGACTCTAAAACCAAAAATGATAAAATCGTTATTTATGCATCGAATTTTATCGTTCTTCTTGCGATAGATGTTTCTTTTTTTTTTTTTTTTAATAGTAAGTTGTATATTTTAATCCTGGTAAAAATTACAAGTGTTTGATCACGTAAATTAAATTTTGGATTGTCTGGATTCTATACATTAACAATGTAATTATAATAGTTGACTTCTTGTTGATTATTTGATTGATGTAATTATGATCAATTATAATGTAAATTATATTCTACAATTAGGCGATAATGTTGCTTTGATAAATTAGCAATATGTCATAATATTGTTACGTCATATTACAACCAAAAAATACCGAAATACTTAACAAAAAACATCGTCATAAAAAGTACAATTTAACCGGTAGAAGTTTAATGGGAATTTTTATTGCGTTTTATGGCGATTGTTATAAGTGCGTTTAAACTCGAATATTGTCATATGTTTTGACGAGCAACGAACGCGTTCGAGTAATTTTCTGTTGTTCGGCATAATTTTTTATCGCCCACTAGAAATAACGTGATCAATTTTCACGGTACCAAGCGACGTTATAATATTGGCACAAGCAGTCGGCTTGTGGGGAAAAAAATATACGAGGCATTTTCATTGACCGCGTGAAATCATAAATATATCGCTATCATCGGCCAGTTCGCATTTGGCGTAATAAACGAGGAGTTCGGAGTATTAACATGTGATGCGAGACACCCCGTATAAGTTAACGTGGTAACGCGGAATCGATTTTCAGTGCGCGGCCCATTCTCGCGATAGTGGAGCCAGGACCAGTAGCCAGTGTGCATAAGCACCGCGAGCCGTCGAGAAAATACGCGGCCCATTCCTGGCGCTCTACATACAAATGGCACCATTATACCGAAAGGGTAGGCAGTTCTGCTGCGAGGTCCACATACACATATACACGCTCACTTCGCATACTGTCTCTTGTGCGTTTTCCACTGCGCCGCTATACTGCCGTTCGTTTTCGATTGAAATTTCAAATGAAATTTTAGACTACTGCAGACCAACCCTGACTCGGCCCACAATTTCCTAGCTAGCTAGCTACCTTCGGCTCTTCAATTCCATTACCCCGCTGACATCTTGATGAGACATTACAGTCACCGAAACTTTATGAATACGTAACGACGCGTTTATGAATTATTAATTTAATAAGCATGTCGGGAGGGATTATTTATGTAAATAATACGCCGGACATACTGAGAAAAATTTTAATAAAACAAGGACACAACTGAAATTTCAGTTACTTCAAGGGAAAATTTAGTCATTTCAACTAATTTCATAGTTATTAACTGATTGATAGTTCAGTCGATTAACAATTCAATAGGAAACAACTGAAAAATCAGTTAAAGAGAGTGTTGGACTAAATTTTTAGTTGTGCCAACTAATCATTTTTCTCTCAGTGCAAAATTATTTATTATTGATCTAATTTAAAGTTTAAGTCTAAAAATTTAAGTTTCGTTTGGAGGTTTTTGCTTTGGGAATAGAGGTTGATTTTCGGACGAACGAAATGTTGCTTTTTTTATCGAGATAAATTTTAGTTCGGTTTGGAATAAATAAATAGAGGGAAAATGTGAGAGAACGTTTGAGAAACAAACGTGAAAGTGTCGCAAACAAATTACTGGAGTAATCTGATAAAGTACGGGTTTAAACAGAACAATTTATCTTAATCGGAATCTAGTTATGTCAAAAGATGAATCCACTCAATAACTTGATAAGAAGATACAAAGTTGTTAAAGGAAGTAGTCGCCTGTACTTTAGACACGATTTGAGTGATGAATACAAAATACAGTATGTTATGAAAAAAAAAGCGCTATTAAAAATAGAGGAACATTTGAAAATGTAAAAATCACAGTCGAAATTATAGTTTTATTTCTAAAAATGTTTTGGATTTTGAAAATACGAAATATTCGTTCTTCTGAATGTTTAAAAGGGCGCTATAAATCATTGTTAGAACTCTAGAGTTAGATGTCATTTCAAGAATGACGTATGGTGTGGATACATGAAATTTTGTGTTGTGTTGAAAGAACATTGTGCAAACATTTGTATGTTTCTCAGTACAATAGGTACAGTCAAACAAAATTTGTACACATTTTTACAACAGTCTTTGGATTAATTTGGAAAAATGTTATCTGAGTAAACGCAACACAGTAAAAGTTCTTTCTTTGACCCTGTTTTAACGCAGATGTACAATTAATATAGATGTTTTGTTTTCATCATTTTTGGAGTACAAATATATCAACTGCATTAGGGTCAAACTATTATTCGCGAAGATATCCTAGTTTACCGCAAGACGAAGTTATTTCATCGTTATTTCATTTTATAAGTTTAACACGCATTTGCCATCTGCAAGCAGACATTGTTTGCAGTTAAACAATGCAGAGACAATTAATTAATTCTTTTTTTTTTTTTTGAGTTGCAGTTCTTTTTTTTATAAGATTTAAAGCTCTGTATGACAGAAACATACATTTGTCTTTCGACTAAAATCCTTCGTTTATAGGAATTCCCATCATGCACTAAATCTGCAGTAACTTTTGAAAAGAAAAATCGTACTCAGGAGAACAATGTACTATTGTCATTGGCATTACGCATCGTATGGATTATGATATTAGAATTTCACCATATGTGCCCGAGCATAAGTTTGTTTCAGGAATATGCGCCTCCGCAGTTAGAGAAATGTGCTTCGTTAAATTATCTCGAGAATAACGTTCGAAATAAGTGTAATATGTAAATTTCGTATTTCCAAATCTTTTCATTCATCCTGTTTTCAAGTAATTCGAGTTCCTAATTTCACTTGTTCTACACCGAAAAAAAAAAAAAAAATTAGCCATAATTTCTAGCCTACCAAACATATAAATAATTACATAGAAATGTGCAATACTTTATGGTACAAAAATTTCTGTAAATATAATAAATTTGCCAATAAATGTAGAAATGTTTACTATAAATAATTGCATATTTCTCTATAATTTTTGTATATGTTTGGTATGCAAAAATGTTTCGCCCAAAGTTTTTCTCCAATTAAATAGAAATATTGATGTTATTAAATGATTTGGTCTAATCAGTTTAAAGTAGTAAAGTGTGCGAATAGCGCGACGCTGTAATTACCGAGGACTTTGTGTCACGACAGGCGCCTGGATAATCAGGAGAGCCCACTCGCAGGGCGGAATGTGAGAATCGCGGTTTTACGCGGCTCTCCTCCTCCGTTATACAGGGTAGGTTATATCCTAGAACTTTGTTCTCTTCTTTGCCCGAGAGTGCCTTCCTTTTTCCTTTTCATAATTAGTGCGCCATTATGCACGCAACGTATGCAATTATGCAGTCTGCCCCGATGCTTCTGTTGACGCAGTGCAGCCGAGTTTTGTGGCGAAAAAGGCTACCGCACTGAAGGACATACACACTTTGCTTTTATTCCATTGTGTGGTGCTTTTTTTATCTTTCTTTTTTTTCTTTTTTTCTTTTTTTTTTTTTTTTTTTTTCC
>JABFQA010003199.1:0-10092 GCA_022817065.1 Probaryconus sp. ZL-2020
AGTATCACGTTATGTACAATGTAATTTTGTAATTACAATTATCATTATTTCTTTATGTTTAACTTGTGTACTTTTCATATAACGCAAATCATTAATATTTAACTTTTATTTTATTCAATAAATAATTCTACAAATGACTATCAGTAATTTTATTGCACATTTTAGGTTTTAAATATTATTTCTGAAAACAAAGACAATACAAAATGGACAAAATAAATATTGTTTCTTATTTGGTTCACTTGCCAGGAGAACCCATATTCGCTAACAACTCACGATAATTCATATGTCGCAACGAGTAGAAATCATTCCAAAGAAAATAGTACCGCCGACTAACCCGAAGCTTACATTTTTCTTTATAATTCCGTCACAACATTTATTAGACATTCAATATAAATGTTTCATCGTTTTATTTTCTCGACAAATTAATCTCTATGAAATTAAAATTTACAGCTGAAATGAAGCAAAAAAAGATGAAGATGTTATAGAATCTACATCAATACTTCCGACGCTTGAACGAATACCAAATAATAAAATCTCTCGATAATTACTAATAATTTGACAAGATTTCAATACGAGTGTCGTTTGAGTAATATCTTGCTCGGGAAAAACAAATCATCGAGCTTCTCTTCAATAAGAGGGTCGTCCATTCGTTCTTGATTCATGCAATCCCGAAAAGCGCAATATCGAGCCCATTTTGTCTCGTCTGGTTCCGCGACAACCTGACGCCTCTTTTATTTATTTTTTGTTGTTGTTTCTTTTCACCTTTTTCTCTGCACGAGGGTATTTCGAAAATTGTCTTTGGCGCTGCAAAAACGAGGACGATGGGCACGTGAGCGGTTTTAACGACAGCAGTGGCAGATATGAGCGAGATAAATCTCGGACGCGAGAGCGTTTAGCACCCTCGGGCCCCTCGTCCGCCGCCTAAACACAACTCTGCGAATCCGCGAAAGTTATAATGGCTCGACGCGGACAGTTCGCTTTATGAAAATGTAATGCCAAGCGTAAATAAATCTACGCTTTCGGTTACTTTCAGTGCTGTATTATTTATTCCGGCAGCACGTGACCGGGATTCCGTCAGACTCGTTGAATGAGCGAATACGCACAACCGAGCTAAAATTTGCCCTGGCACAACTTTTTGGAGTCAATGAATATTGCAATTACTTTTGACCAAAGTTACACGCGAGGCACAGCGCTGTTGAGTTTCCAAGAAATTTATTCCCATTTATACTGGTTCGTACTAACGGAGACAGAAATGAAAGTTGTAAAAATTACTCATGGGAAGGTTCTTGAGATACTTTTGCTGAGATATTACGATGGTAGAAGTTGATTTTCAACATGTTAATAATTTCTAACAAACTCCAAAAACCCTCAGGATTTCCAACTGATTTTCAAACTCTACAATACTATTTTTGTGGTCTAGGTATGTAAACTGATTGATTAGGTCTCCCTAATTCTGTATAGATATATATGTATCAGTAAACATAATTACAGAATATACGTTCATATGATATTCAATATTCAACAACTTAATAATACGTAATTCAGTCAGACATTGTCTGACTATTGACATACAGAATTACTAACTAGGTATTGTTATTATAATGCAGGTTTCCATTGAATTATTATGACTTTATAACAGTTAAAAATTTCTCTCGAGTATTCATTTATGATTATTTAGTAATTCAATCTTCTTTAAACTTGATAACTGTTATAAGTTTTATAAGTTTTTAGATTGATGACAATCATCATCAACGATATATGTTCCTTATAAAAATAAATTAGAAACTTCGTTCGACGATAACGAGAAATTCGTAGACTAGAATAATTGGAGAAATCAGTGTATGATAATTTTCATCTTGGATCTGTCAGAAAAAAAAAAAAAACAGAATTCCATGATGAGAAGAAAATAGAATTATATAAATAGAAGGTGGAAGGTGTAATGATAAAACGTAGGAGTTGAGCGATGTATAGGAGGGTTTAGGTAGCTATTTACCGAGGGCAGGCGATGCTACGAAAGACACGAGGAGGGCTTAACTTGCCTCCTTATTTCCCAAAAGACCCGCTCCTCGTCACTTACAGCGGCAACGTAACTTAGCTCGGCACTTCCTCCCGCCGTTTTCCCTCGTCGTCTTGTCTCTGCGAACCCTTTTTCGTCGCATCCTCGGGTCGCGGTCACACCGACGGAACAACCGCTCTATGATTTACCGGTAGTGACGTTCATCTTGTAAACAAGCTCGTCGTTCTTGCTGCTTCGTTTGCCGCGAACAGCGTCGGGCTTTGTGCTCATCCGGTTATCTTACTCGACTGTGCCGGAGCGCGATTGCGGCTACACGGTTCACGGCAATGACGTTGCGATTAGAAGTAATAGCATGGCATCCTCGAGCAAGAAGGATGAGCACACGTCACGGCTGACAGTAGATACGTGAGAGGGACTCTCTCGCCGATTGCCTGGCGCGCAGGGTGATGAATGAGTCGTGTAAGTTTATATGTCAATAATGCCACGACGTCACATTATAATGCGCGCTACAAACAAAACTGCTCGAAGACATTTTCCATCTACTCATTTTTATATCACTGAAAGCATTTCACTGAGAAAAATTTTACACAGTAATAGTCGAGGACAGAGTAGTACTAATTTTTTTTTAGTTGTATTTACTGAAAATATACACGTAGAGAAAAATTTTGTTGATGTGACCAGCATTGGTTTGATTCAACCAAATCATTTGGTCTTTAGAAAGATTATTTTGTTATTTCAACCAAATGTTTTCTTCAAATTAACCATTCATGTTCAACCAAATTATTTTTGTTGATTCAACCACATTTTTCTCTGAGTGTATCTGTAGAATAATCAATAATGCTAAAATGAATGAAGTGCTCGCGTATCTAAATAATATGATACTCTAATAACATACAATGATTGACCTTACATAATTGTCAGAATTACAATATGCATATTTGCACAGAATGCAGTATATTAATTTAATAGACATCGTATAACGACAAGCATTGAATTTATTGAATTGCGCACAAAGTACATGGACCATGTATCATATTTCAGTTAAATGAAACCGTACACATTTTAAACAAATTGTATTAGTTATGTCAATACCATACAAAATAGAACCATCTGCAAACAAGAACGAATGAATTTGAATTAGGGGAATGTATATTAAATTAGAATAGGGCTTGTATTAAAGTGACTGTGTTTGAATGATGAATCAAAATATTGAATGTACTATTGAAGTTCACTAAAACCGTATCATACCGAACGCACAGTCTGATTAGAAATAATATTGGTAGTTCCATAAATTATTGCAAATATCTGATAATTTTTCTAAGATATTGTACTTTTTGTAGAAATTTTTTCTGCGTACAGTAACAAGAAGAATTATCGTGTTAAAACCATAAAATCTACTTTCTCATTCGCAATTTTTTTCATAAATAAAATATTCAGATACAAAAATTAAATCAACGTCGCGAAACTCCAAGACCATTATTCAACCCTCTTCAATCTTCTCCATTCTTCCACTTATGATTCTCTGAAAAGATCTTCGTCATAAGTGGAAATTTATGTCAAAACATCATTTATCGTTGAGTCAGCAGAAAACCATTTGACTCAAGTAATCCACAAAAAGTTCTTAAAGCCATGCAAATGCGATCAAACAGAATCCAGTTCCTTATTCTATTACCAGTCAAAATTATATTGCAGTGCCATTGCTTGAATTCAATATAAATTCCAATACATTTTCGCCTATAAACAAAATAAAATGAAGAATAGAAATGGACTTAATATATATATATATAATAAGTTTTACGATGTACATCAAGTTTCTACATTGACAATATATCGTCCAAAAATTGCACCAATGACAATCCAGCGTTAGATGAAAATCCATTTCGGCTTTAATAACGTACAGTCGTGCTTTCTTGCAGTGGACTTTCCGCCCACATTAAAGCCATGTGCGATTCCAGGTATAATTATTATATTATCATACGTGCGTATGTAGCGGCAGGGCGGCTATTGAAGATCAAATTCCGCGCAGATTGCAGATACAGCGGACTTTCGTTAATCACTGACCATGCCACAGAATACGCACTATACCTCGTTAGCAAATCGCCCGGGGCATCAGAGATACATCACGCTTTTCACAAAACGACGAGCCACGTCAAGCCGTACGACTCGCTGCATGTTCTCGTACGCAGCGTGCAGATGTATAGGCACGCAACATGTTCTAATAACCACGCACGCTCGCTACTTAAATTGTTGTGCTCTTCATTTATCATGCTTGTGGAGCTCGGATTTTAAAAGAACTACCAATGCAAGTGATTGCCCTGATTTTTGCCTTCTTTATAATGAAACGGGAATTGGAACATCCGTTTCGACGAGAGTCACGTTACAATGCTACTGGAAACTACTACTTGATTTCCTTTATTTGCTTATTTAATTTCTTTTTTTTTGTTTTCATCTAGAATTAACGGAACGTTAACAGTAATTTTCTGATATTTTTCTTCCTAGCATATTCCTATCGTACGAAGATAAATACAGTGAATTTTAACGAGAAAAGTTTTACAGTTTTACTCCTCGGTTGAAATTTAAAAGCAAATATTTCATTATTAAATAGCCGAGATGCTAAAGATATTACATGGCTATTTACGATCTTTTTCAATAGCAATAAAAATCATCGATCAATGCACTTTAAATTTCGGAAAATTCCAAAGCGCATTCTGCATTCTCTTTTCGCGTCCGAAATATTATCAAAACCAACGCATCAAATTATAGTGTATCAATGTAGAAAATATTTATGAATATTTGCTATCTTTACTGGTGAAATGCAATTCCATTAGGGGATTGATGTGCCAACATTGTGCCGGTGGAAAATCGCGAATGAAGCGCGTGCAATTCGACAGAGGTGTTTCGACAAAGGACACGAGATTGCGCGTAATCGTACATATGCTTGTAACTCGATATACTTACGCCCGTGCATCAGTAGGCATCGGATTCCATCGTAGTAGACAATGGAGCCATCGAATCTATTCGTTTGCGTTATATCTATCTGAACGGCTGATAACGTTGTAGGTAATGCGCGCGTATGTCGCGGATGTAAAGCGCGCATTTCCTCGTTGCATCAATTGTCATTAAGCCGTACGATTATTGCGCGCAATGACGATTATTGCGCCGATAGACCATTACTGAAATATCCCGCTTTCATAATGATCGATGCACGAAACACACATTAACCGAAGATTTTGCAAATGCTGCCAGCTCGTCTGAAACGTTGACAAATCCGAATTGTAAATGGAGCACATTTGACATCGTAGAAAAGTCAGCTATTTTCGATTGTTCAAATTTTCTAATAATAAACGGCGATTTTGTGAAATTTTTTTACTCCAATTGTACGCGCTTTAAATTGTCCAGGAGGAAAGGAAATTACTTAATTAATATGCCTAATAATGAATCTATTTTGCTTTTTTTTTTTTCTTTTAATTTTTCTGTCTTACATGAGATACATTTGCTTACATATCGTATTACACGAATATTCATTCTAATTAATTAACTCCACGAAATGATAAAGAATTTAAAAAAGATGAAGCTCGGAAGTACGAGCGACTGATGAATGTATTGCAATTTAATTAGCGCGTTATGTGTAACGCGACTCTCAGGTTTTCTTCAACAATGAAACAAAGAGATTGATTAAGGTTACATTTCTGAGCTTATCTTTTCGATGTTAGCTTTATGGCCAGGGTAATAAACATGCGTGTTTAGTACGACTAAGGAATGATTTATGAATTATCGTGCAATATTTTTTTTTAATATAATATAACTTTTTTCAGCAAAGTAAAAAACTTTTTATCGTAGTAAAATAATATTTGTTTATTCTGCCATTTCCACTGCTATTACGGTATATTAAATAAAAACGTAAACCGCTGCCAATTTCCTTAATTTTAGCTCGTCGAAAAAATTTTGGCCTTTTTCATTGCTCTTTTATGCCCCCGAATATTCAGCACGCTTTTAACACACGTGTCGTGTACTAATATTATTTCTTTATTATGTGCAACAAACGAAGAACCAAACGCAAAGTGATATCAGTACTACGCGAAGTCACGCGACCAAAAAATTCGTGACAACTGAATAAACCGGGTTGCTCCTCTGAAAAAGGCAAAAGTCAAAGAAGCCAACGGCAGACGTTTGTTTGCAAATAATTATCGGCACCGAAAATTCGTTGCGAGCAACCTATACTTTCGGGACATTATCGCCTTGTTAAATATCTGTAACTTTCATCACACTGCGTATACCAAAAATAAATGAGTTTGTTCAAATATTGGACAACTCGGCCGGAAATTCAATTATATTCACTCGGATAATTTGAACAGAAATTACTTTGGCTCGACGAAAATCGCATTATTTTTTCGCCCCCGGCGACGTAGCATCGGATATTTTAATCCTATTTCCTCGGGACCGGTAATTAAGGCGAACTTTGGAAAGAAAATATTAACCTCGGCGTTAATAAAACGACGACACGTAAGTCTTCGCGCAATAATCATTTCGAAAGTCAGACAAACAATTTACAAACTTAGATAGAACGCGAATATATCGTACAGTACATTTCGTCACGTTGACAAATATTGATCCTAGCAGGGACGAAAAAGAAAAAGGGAAGAGTGATTGGTGATAATTTTGCGAAGCTAATAAGCGCTGAAATTCAAAACCAAAAATGACCCCCTCCGCCACGATTTACCGGCATCATCGGTTGCTATCCGTGTTTTCTCGTCGAATTGAATTTTCGCGCAGCAGCGGCGATCGCGTGACTCGATTTTTCGACAATCCACGTTGTCGAATATTTCGGGCAGCAGTAACCGAGACGAGAAGGGCATTTCAATTGGATTAAACGGGGGGAAGGGTGATGGGCAGAAAAAGGGAGGGTAGGGAGAAAAACACATTTCCTGGGACATGGATTCTAGCAATGACAAAGTCCTGGTATCTCGACGCTAATGGCCAAGCAAGCAAGCGCGCTCTTTTCAACGCATTTTGACGAAATCGCTCGCGATAAATAAAACCGGACAGCTTCAATTTAGGCAAAAACTACGTGCGATTTGGTTTTTGTCGTAGCTTTCTTTTCGGCCTAAATAGACGCCGATACTCGAAATGCAACCGAGTTTTATCGAATATCAATACTTTCGACGTTAACGTTGTTTTAATATCGTACAATTCGCCAAAGTTTTTTAGTGACCAATTTTGAAACATTATTTATTGATCTTTAATCAAACTTTGTGTTAAAAGGAGAAAGCAATTTTTTGATTAAAAATTTTATGTTACGTAAAAACAAAAAGTAACGATAAATTTTATTTTAATACGAATACACGAGTCTGAAATATTAATGATGTTTTGTGAAAAAGAGAAGAGTACTTGTACAAGCATTTAAAAATTATATTTCATCGAGTTGAGAAAGATTTTATGAAACCATTTAAATTCGTTGATTGATTTATGTAGGTCACAACGTTCGATTAAAAATGATAAAGTACTTCATAAATGTTTAATATTTCCACATGAAACAGAAATGACATTATATGAATTTGTTATTGAATTATTGGCATTCCATGTGTTATCAGGAAATAAGATATTGCTCGTTTTATTTTTACCTAAACAAATTTCACGGTTCAACAAATGAAACAATTTATAAAAAATTAACAGTTTATTATACCAGAGTAAAATAACCGTGCATCTGTCAATTACTTTCGTGAATTTCGATTTAATAAAACATCAGTCAGATGAAAAAGTAAATTTCTGACATTCAAACAAATGCAACATTTACGATATTGTGACAATCTGCGCGATATAAAAACGAAAAAAACGTTGCAATTAAAATAAACAATCAATTAATCATAAATTAATGATTCCAATAATTTTTTTAAACATTTTTCATTGCAGTACATGATTAAAACATGTTCGAAGCAACTTGGGAAGTTTAATTCTCCCGCAGATTTGTTATTATTTTCGGTCCATTGCATTTAAAGTGTACGCGAACAGAAAACCGAGCGTGATTTTTCTTGTGAAAAGACTGCGTCAATATCAAATTATCGTACCCTAGAACGGTGCACAATTTTTAAAGTCTTTGTCCCGTCGATGCGGTTGTCACTTTATTGTCTCTTTCCGTCAAACATAAAAGACCCCACCGCGGCATGAAAATTCTCGGCGTAAAACCGAACCAATTTCGTCCTGCTTCGCTCACTTTTTTTCTTCCTTCGCCATGATTTTCATTTCATTTTAAAAACATTATTTTCCACCTCCAAAAAATTCCTGTTTCGTTTCATATTCACGTCAATGAAAGTTGTCATTTTCGTTCATTCCTACCTCGGCTACCATTCAAAGTAAACTTACAAAAAATTCTGCAAAACAAATTTTACACCAACAAATACGTCATTCGATAAACCGATTGAAAGCTTCAGGTAGAAAATAAAAATTTGTATTCGAAATGAAATACTACGAATTAGGCAATAATATGATACTTTTCAACTGAGCGTTATAAAAAAATATCCAGCAAAGAAATGAAATTGTTATCAGAAAAATAAAAACATTAAGCCACGAAATAATTTACGAGTGATGTGAGTTATCGATTTGCCAAAGGGTGAATGCCAGCAAAAATTGCGGAGATTGCGGGAAAAGAATGACGAAGCATTGCTTTGTGCGAAATCGTCATAAATGCACGTTGCAGCAAAATCGTGTTGACTGCAGCGGAATAACGCAGTTTCGAGGTCGCTTTGCGTTTGAAATCCACTTAACGGAATCAGTATCCGTGCGTTTCGCGACCTATGCGCCAGCGATGCAGTTTTGAATTTAAATACAGTTATCGTTGCAACAAAAGATCACCGAACAAAAAGCTGCACTTCGCTGCAACTACATCCCAGAGCTTCCCCAATTGTAAGGGGACCCTCTTGCTCACACCGCGAAGACGACGTGAGATCAATTAAGCAATTACCTTTGAGGCGTAAGAGAGACACAAGATGAATTCTCCGCGAGAGGTGCACCACTTTGCAGGAGGTGTTTTTCGAGCATTAAAGTGCAACGGGATAATAACACATTTTTCATTCCATTTGTCAACGACTGAAGGGCCAAAAGGGACATTTTTCAACCGACAGGATTTCGAGCATTTTTTTTTTAATGAACGTATAATTGGATTAAGAGCGACGTTTTCTATGCGTCAATGAAGATGAAGCTGATCCCGAGGGAGCATTGTTTTTCGTGTTCAAGATTAATTGCCAATAGGAGATATATGATTAAACATTTTTTATTTACGAAGGATAAAAAGGTGTCATAAAAGTTGTGAATAATATATCAATTTGTAACTTTTATAACAATAAAATCTATGATTACAATTATTAAAATATTGTCTAGCACAATTTGCCATGGAATTTCCATGGTTTCACTTTTAGAGTACACCGCACGTTAAGCAAGTTGATTCAACATCAAAATAACAGGCAGAAAACACACGAGGGGCAGCAGCTAAAAAACACGAAGAACATGGAAAAGTGGATGGTCGTGTCCAAAAATGAAATCGCCGAAACCCTCGGCAAACCGACGACTTTTGTGGCTTCGCGAAATGTAAACCACTGATATTTTTTTTTGGCGTGGAGATTCTGAGGTTTCTCGCGGAAAATAGAGGAAAAATAAAAGCTATCGTGCGTGTCCATAATGGAGATGACTTACGACACATGAATGCAGCATTCAATTGGAAAAACTTTATCTTTTTCTTTGTATATAATAATTATAGTAATATGATGCAAAATGATGATCGTGAATCTATTAAAATGCATGCTGTTGAACATTTTTAATTTCAAAGAAATTCTCTTGTTGATAAAGGATTTGTTTGGCATCCTTAATTTCGACTAAGCATGTTACATATGGATTTGCCTTGGAAAGTCATTAATTTGATTCACGTGAGTTTATTAAATTGCGGTTAATATAGTATGCATCACTAATTTGTGGTAAATGTAACCACGAGTGTAGCAGAATCCTTAGTAATTGTGGTTACAAGTGAATGTGTAACAACAAATAATGTTGAAATTAGCAGAAAATATCCAGCAGAAGATAGCTGT
>JABFQA010003200.1:0-10092 GCA_022817065.1 Probaryconus sp. ZL-2020
ATTTCTTATTTTCCGGATATATCCCCAAACTGATATGGAAAATAGTAATTATTCATATCACTTTTTTCTCAGTGTATTTTAAAAAATTGGATGGAAAGAACATTAGAAAAAATTTAAGAACTAGAAATTTAAATGAAACATCTTTCTCTTTTCGTTAAACATCGAATGGAATTTCTGGTTCCAGAATAATTGAATTGCATTAATATTTTTAATTTCCAATTAATTAAAAGGCGATATAAAACGAGCATATTGCCGAATTGAAAAAAAAAGTGTACTTGAAATCCTTTGCGTGAGATTTTTGAGATTTGCTGGTTTGGGGTTAACCAAACAGCTTCTGGATTACTGACTATGTAGATTTGCTTGTTCGCGGATCATATAAATCACTTTACGTGAAGTACGACATGCCAGGATACACAGTGCTGGCAGTGAATTGTCTCGTGCTCTTTATATGAAACCAGCGGCGCGTTACCCAAGAAGCGATACATTGACACTTGATGAGATCGGACGTAGGGCGCTTTCCTACCCAATTAGCATCGGTCCACGTAGTTCATTAGCCTATTGTCTAGTGGAGTTTCGAATTCCATACGCACGTCCCTTTGATTCAATATCATTCAGTTATGCAGTATACAATAGAAATTGTTATTGTGAAATTATTATTTGAAAACAAAAAAAAATGAATGTGTAATGATTATCACTAGAAAAAGAAAAAAAGTAAAGAGAAAACTTTGGAAATGATCCTCGCAAATAATAGTACTAAATTCCGAACAAGTTTAAAAGTGGAATTAATTTAACTGACAATAAGGGCGAAAGGAAATATTCCCTGGACAGTTATGCATCGTGGTTGAGAAACGAACGTTGACGCAGATTATTTCCCAAGATGACAGTCTTTTTCCCTCCATCAATATTAATTCGACGTGGAGTTTTATCGCCTGTATCTGGTCTTCCCGACACCTGTTCGTCCTTCTAATAGTCGTAAATTAAATTCTAACCTCTCCCGAGCAGCGCTCGCAAATCATTTCCGAGATACACCTAAAGCAAAATTGGAAGCCTTTTATTAGGATCGTTTCGAAGAATGGTATCTTTAAAGGGTTTTTATTGCGCGTAAAAGTAATTAAACGCCTCGAGACGTCACTGTTTGTCAAAATATCATTTTTTTTCTCTCTCTTCCTTTTCGAAAGCCATAAATCCCGGTAACGCGCGCTTCCGCTCCTTACGACTGTAATAAAAGCGCGCTTTACGTCATATATTCCTGCCGTCTTATTTAATTCAGTACAAATCCTCGGGGAGCAACATTCGAGAGGGTGCCCCTTTTTTTTCTCTTTTTTTTTTCGCAGTTTAAGCGAGTGATAAATGTTTTCCGTAGCAAACGGGGCGTCAGATATTCGCGAGGAGAAGCATTATCACTTCATTCTTATCCAAGAGAAATATGGCAATCGTAATACGACACTGTGAATTTCGTGTTTCCGTATGTCACTGCGCGCGAAAAGGCCACACAATGCTTTCGCGAGCCGAAAATATACGCGCGCCGCGAAATCCTCACTTGTGCGAATTTTCGCCAGATTAGTTGAAACGGTAATGTAAGATCTGGTGGATTTAGCCAAACTCTCGCCATTGCGCCTGCTGAATGACGACGCTAATTGCCACCGGGATAATGTTAATAACTGTTATTTAGTTTTACTGATTATGAGAAAATGTTTTGGACGCTTTTAACTCGGAAACGATTTTTCTCTTTTCTGTTATTATTTTTCCCAAACTTTTCTTATGGGTTTTACTCGTTTAAATTCCCTTTTTCGATTTTTATTAACAATCAAATTTTCTCTTAAATAATTTATCTTCTCGACAATGAAACAACATGAAAATCTTCAAAAGGCGGTTTTCAACGTAAAACCATTGTTTTAACCTTAATTAAATTTATTCCTTTGTAAACGTCGTTAAAAGTCAAGAGTTATTTTTCTCTTTGTTAAATAACAAGAAAAAAAATTTTTATTATACGAAAAGTAAGAAGCGAAATGCTGTTTTGTATTCGAAAGTACAGAGATACGAGTTTGTCTGGTGAAGTTGTATTCTGTTTTGCGTAATATACATTTTCAGTGAAGCAAATCTATCAATGTTATTACGCCAATTTGGCGTAAGAATATCCGTTGGGATGTAAGTCATTATGCTGTATCATAAAACGCAAGATTATAGCGAGTAGTTGTATTAAATCATCTATGCAGTTGGTGCTCATTATTTTCAGTTTGTCGTCGCGGACGTTTGAGATGTATTAAGAACGAAATGTAAGCGAGCAACCAAAGACGCGCAATTATTAATTACATCTTTTGAAAAGGACATTACGAGAAGTCGAAGATTTTTTGCGATGCCTTCATCTTTTTAAAAGCATTTATTTCGACGACGAAAGAGTTTTTCAACCAGACGTTATCGTTCCGAAACATAATTCTTATTTTTAGTTCACTTTGACAAGTGTAACGTTTGTAGCTTTTTCACGTGACGTGAAATTTTGAGAAATTTTATTGGTTGTTCATTTGGAGGACTGTTAAAAAAGTTCAGCGAATCGCAAGAATTACAAATAACGAGGGAGATTTGTTTATTTCTTTTTTTGTCTTTATGATTATTATTATAAATATTGCCCGGGGCTTTATGGCTGCAATTTGTGAGTGAAAACCCGGAGTAATTTAACTCCGAGTTGGACGTTTCGCGCAGAGTTCCAACTTTAAATTTGACTGGCTTAGATTCCTTGAAACGGACGGCATAATTGTCTTAAATTGTTTTTAGTTTTGAATTTAAATCGCGCCAAAAAGTTTTAATACGAAAACATTTCGTATTAAAGCTGGCGTGCATTCGTCGCGGCGAGTTAAATTTATGTTACTTAATCCTTTAACGCTTAATTTTGATATTAGGTCAGTAAACCGTGCGATACAAATTTTCAACGAAATTTGCGGATTCTCGACATTTCAAGTGTCAGTTTTGACATTGCCAACTTATATTGAAAAATTAATTTTTTTTTTGTTATTGCAAACAACGAGCAACGGGATAATTTCATATTTGATATTCGACATTAAATGTTCTATGAAATGATTTCGACCGACAGACATGAAATCATAACAAAACGATGTTTCTGGATAAAATATTTTAACGTAGATCAAATATTCAAGGGTTGAATAAATGATTGAGTCATGAATCTTTGTCGGAAAAATCATTTATGTTTGTCTCGGTGTTTCATGGCGGAGTTAAATTTCGTTTAACTTCAATTTTCAGATTTGTACGTTTGAAGTGTAAACTGAGTTTACACAAAACGTCGCTTGGTTTTTAACCGAGTTTAACGTTTAAACAGTCCCGACAAAGCTGCCTCGCGACTACGTGTTTGCTTTTTCTATAGTTTTCAGTATAACACGCAAAAGAATTTTCTTGCCAATTCATTAAAAACCCGAATAATTTATTGCCAAAATTAGAATGCTTATAATTTGTCAATTGTCTTCAGTCGATTGCCAATAAATGAAGAATCGCAATTGCCTGATGATTTTATTTATGATATTGTTAACTTCATTGGAATCGTTTCTAAAATTAAGGAATCCATTAACAGTCAGCGCAGACATCCTGTGGATATTTTAAATTCCTAATTCATCCATTCAGTCTCTCTATTCCATCAAAAGAGGAATTCTATTTAATTCTATCAAATTTGCGGAGAATTTCATTAGGAATATAAGGTATTTAATTATTATGTGGAGAAATATATATATATATATATATTGTAAAAAGTTAAATTACGAAGAATGTTGCGAAGAAAAATACTTGTTACATTTAATTAACAAATTCTTTTATAGGCAATTCAGTGCATTTATTTAACTGACGTCTATTCAATTAAATCATTAAAGTATATATAAGTGTTGCGTTGTTGAAATGAGCATCTTTTCAACGTTTATAAGATTTTATCGTTTCTAAACGTCAGGATTTATTCTAAATACGTCGTTTAATAAAGAGAACATTATCGTCCCTCGAAATTCACCTCCAGAAATATGCTACATATTTAATATATCGACACATATGAACGTCCTATAATGTCACCCTTAAGGTCGGATTAACATAATAAGTGCAAACGCCAAACAGCCTTGGTCGAATGACTCGTAGCAGGTGCGCTAAATCAAAATCGATTTTTGACGCGCGAAAGTGCACGACTCTGTTCGCTTCTCCTTCTTTTTTTTTCTCTCCCCCCCTCTCTCTCTCTCTCTCTTTCTCTCCCAGTGCAATCTGTTTGAAAACTTATGGATGAATTCGATAATTCATATCATACGTATGTGTCTCACGCCGCTTCCTGTCCTACTTTACAGAACGAACGAAAAACAATAGGAACGATGCGGAGCGCTTATAAATTTCGCATCAGAACTCGAGATAATACAATCCGTTTCATCGCGTTAAAATGCGTTTCGTTTTTGACCGAAAAAAAAAAGAGAAGAAGCGTCACGTTTAATGTAACTCCGATCTTTTTTGCCGGAGACATTGTGTAAGTGTAAGTCGAGAGAATTATTTTTTATACAGTTCACGGGAGGGTGACATTTCAACAATGGACTACTTTTCAAATGGTTTTAAATGGCCGAGGACAGACGTCCATTTGTGAGGTCGCACCTATTTGCAAACAACTCTTTTTTTTTGCACACGCGGGAGAGAAATCGCGGAGCAAAATCTTCACTGTATTTCTCTTTATTTCGACGAAACAATGGGAATGTTTGTTAATGAATATAAATAATAATGAATGAACAGTTAGAGAAATTGCGAAATTGTTGTATACGCGAAATGCGTTTAAATAAAACCAGAAAATGGATTTTTTTTGTTTCTAACCAACTTTAGCCACAATTTTTCTTATATATCATTTTACCTTGCTGCGTCGTTATAAAAATCTAAAAATGTTTGCAACTAATGGGCCATTGATTCCACAAAAAAATGTCATCGTAAACTAAGCGCAATCTTGAGGAGATTTGGAATTACTCCTCGGGCTATTTTTCGCGACTTTATCTCATAATACACACATGCTCCCAGTTACGATAAGCAAGAAATTGAATGGGGGAAAACTGAAAAACAAAGAGCCATTCCACGGATGGAAATACTTCGGTCAGCCACTTTAAACGGTCATGCTCGAAAGTAAATGTTCGTGCAAGAAGGAAGAACTACGGCAATGTCGAAAGAGCCAGGGTAAGCTGGCTAAGTGTGGCTACGCTCGTGTAAGCTCGTGACTTTTTTCTTTTTCTTTTTTTTTTTTTTTTTTTCCTTTTTTCGTTAGTAACAACTAGGAAAGGAGAAGGACAGAACGATAACGGACGAGGAAAGGGGAACCGAACATTCGCAGCGGACCTCGTAAAGTTCACGCCATGCGAAAAGGTCCGCAATAAAAGCAGTTGCGGAGGAAATATTCATGCAACTTGAGTACATGAATCAGCGCATATTTTTCGAGCCTTTGGTCCCCCTTTTCTTCTATGCAAATATCAACTTTGTTTTTGGACTCTATTTAGTTTGGACGGAGAAGGGCCATTTTTTACTTCCACCTTTTTCGACCTTTTGAGCTTTACTTATTGTTCGTGGAAAATCCCTTCTCCCAACCAAAAAAGGAAGATGACGTTTTCGAAAAAACCGAAGTGAAATACTGCTCTCGTTATTATTTTATGTCATCGTTTAAAAAAAAAGAGTTAACGTGTTTTTATTTTCCATATTAAAAGACGACTTATTTTGAGCTCTGTCAATCGATTTTGTTGCCGCATTGATGCTCGAAAAATTACTTCTAGTTCGCTTTTGTTTTTCAATAAAAGTATTGTTCAAATGGGATTAGTTTTTAATGAACTGTGTAATCAAAATAAAATTAAAGTTTATTGAATTATTTACCACGGTGTTAAATAAATATAGAAAATGTTCCGTGTGTGCGTGTTTACATAAATGAGTAACGAAGATAAATGGATTTATTTATTCATTTGCGTTACATCCTTGAAATTCTAGTTAGAAAGGTTTTTGAATTTATATTCATATTTCATGGGCATTTTTGTAGTTTTTTTTTTTTTTTCATAAACTAAAACAAAACATGTACTTTGAACGTGACATGTAATGCATGAAAAAGTGCACAAAACTTCAAGATTGGACATATTTGTGAGAGAGAAATTTTGAGTCCACGTTTTTATGCTCGTGAAAATTCGCCATTGTAAATATATATCGTGTAACAATTTTTTGGAATATATTAAGAAATATTTGGAAAGTTTAACGGCGTTTGAAAAAAAAGAAATTTTATTGCATCAAAAATGAATTTTATTAAACTTAGTCCAAACGAAAAGTTTGTAAAGGCAAAAAGTATTGCAGCACTTAAAAGACAGGAAATATCCGACAAATTTATGTAAAAAAGCGAACGAATGTTACGAATGTTTTTTTCGAGTGTTATTACATATTTTGTGTACGTTGGATGATTACAAGTTGTTGTAAACTTTCTTCCTCGCAATTGCATGAAATTATTAATGAGTAATGTAATATACAACTGAAATTTATGCGAGATTTTGATTAGAAACTTGCTTTGTTATCTCCACGTACTATTACGCAGAGAGATAACGAGAATTATAAGTGAGATAAACATAAATTTGTATTTTTTAATTTTAATTCAGTTGAAACTTTGAGTTCATTTGTACAAAATTATAATTTTTCATACAACGATTAAAATCATCGTGAATCCAATAAACGTTTCA
Source organism: Probaryconus sp. ZL-2020 (assembly GCA_022817065.1). Lineage (NCBI taxonomy): Eukaryota > Metazoa > Arthropoda > Insecta > Hymenoptera > Scelionidae > Probaryconus > Probaryconus sp. ZL-2020. The sequence goes on from JABFQA010003200.1 coordinate 6,711, forward strand.
ATGTAAAATCTATTTGAAGTGACGATAGTTCCAGTTTAGGACAAATTCGTGTAATTTTGGTGCAAGTATAACGCAATCTCAAACAAATGACTCGTAACTCTAAACAAGACGTAGTATTTGATGGGTTATAATGCGGTAGATAATGTGAAGTAAACGTATCGGTTGTGTCAGGGCGACAAACGGAAACATTACGGTGTAAACGGCGATACTATGGGCTTAATCGTGGACATGGCACAATGGCACTGTATCATGCTCGACCGGCTTCCGGGTATACAGTGTACCAGGAATGGTCGGCGAACCTGCTCACACCAATTCCGACGTTGCTTTCCATCCCAAAAGCGAATTAGTTTTGCCGAGTTCGAGCAAGATCCGTTATCTCTGATTCCAATTGTTGAGACGACTCCAACACACACACACACACGTCATGCAAAAATATGTATATTACAGTCATCTTAAAATAACATGCAAATGCAAATGTAATGGCCATTTTGGGATAATTTATTGAGCGAACTAATGTTTTTGTTTCAATCTCAGAGAGACAGAAGAAAGGCAGTTATTTGGAACCAAACATTTAGCCAAAAGTTTCTGTGGAAATTAGTGCATAATAAAATTTTTGCAAATTCATTTCAGCAATAAATCCTCTGCTTTTTTTTCTGCTTGTTTGAAAATGAAGTTCTATCTTAGTATAATCTGCTTTCGCACAAGTAATTTCATTGGCGAGAATTTAAGCCAGGATTTTTTGTTTTTTGTTTTTTCTTTTTTTCATGAGGATTGCTAAAAAGTGTATTTTAACATACTTTGGTACCTCATCTTTCTTATAATTCTCGCGAACACATATTTTAGACTAACCGCGAATGCTGTTATCTCGGCGTTGTGTGTGCGCAGGAAAAAAATTGAATATGGTCTTGTGGTATAAATTTGATGCTTGTTTAGTTTTACCGTTGAATTTATTTCGACCAACGTTTCAGAAAATCCCAGCAATATAAACGTGATAAAAAGTATAAATTGCTTCTAACAAATAAAGATTTGTTATTAAGTATGAAGCATCGATGTTTCCGCGAAAAAGAAATTAAAAAAAAAAGAAGCCACCCAAAATCATCCTATTTAACTTTCCAAATAATTTACAACATTTCCACATTTCCTTGCGCTCGCACTTTAAAATCTCTTCAATTTTTCCTACGTCCTTGAATAATTTAGCTTGTAATTAATTCCAATTCCAAACTATTCCTGTCATCTAAAAGTGCATCCAGACGGTTTTGGTTTGTCAAATAAATCCAAAAGGTTCTTCCGCTGAATGTAATTAATGTTTCTTCGTATCTCATCATTTCCTAAAGTGATGCTGTATACATGAGGAATTGAATCCAAGTTTCGAAGGAAACGACGTTGAAAGTCAGTTCACTTTGGGGGATCAAGTGGTGTAGAATTTTAATGGAAGATGTATAAAATTTGTTACGAAAAGAAAAAAAAAATTCGGGCTTTCAACGAAATACGTATTCGCGTTGGATTTGCTCGGACGACAGGGGCGAAGGGGAACCATTGCTCAAACTCTATGAAATCCGTACCAGTTGTGTGCGCTCTTCACGTGAGAGAGAGAGCGCGATGCGGAACTGGCACTTGGTGGCATCGCTTCTCGATTTATGTCGTAGATACATCCTTCCTGGGATTTACGACGTTTACGCGTCTTACTTTTGCTGCATACTCAGGAAGACAGTTTTGCGACTTGGACGGATTTCAGGATCCATTTGCTATCGGGAATCTGATGCGAATCAAATCAGAGATAGCGCGGGTTACCGCGCTTCATATGCGAGATGAACGCACAATGCTGGGTGATTGCATGATAAACATAATATGTTAGTCACTCGACAAATTTCGCCTGACGCTTCACATTCTATTTATCCGATATTTGGCGCAGTTACCATTTTTTGGGCTAAATATTCTATTACTGAGATAAATAACTCCCATGAAAATTTTCATTGGCTTTAAAAGATTCCACTCGACTGAAATGGAATCCTTTTGATTTTCAATAGCTTTTGTGCGAATTAATTATTGACGGTATTATAGATATTGAAAAGGTACTGGGTTCTTTCTAGCGTTTGCCCCTTTCCAACGTAACTGTAACATTGTGAGAAACTCATGTATGGAATGAACAAAGTTCAAAAACATTGAAGTGATTTGAGAAAAATTTGTTGAATTTAATTAAAGTTCAAAACTTTCGCCTGAAAATAAAAGCTTTTATACTAGTTTATCACTGAACGTCGAATTTCCAAAAAAAAAAAAGAAGGACGAAACTTGAATTTTCTGTTCAAGTTCTCCAAAATTGGTGACTAACATATTTTAAAGATTATACAACTATTTTTTTATCACTTAATTATTATTATCACTTATAAACTGAAACTTTTCTGAAACTCTAAAGTCGTTTAGTCGACATTATTTATGTAGACAAATTTCAATACGTCTCTCTCTCTGATAAGTCGTTTCATTTATCTTGTAGCTTCCACAACTGGTATAATTATCTTGTACAAGGTGTATGCAAACGAAATTGTCTTGTTTGAAAATTGCAACGATCGACTTGCTGAGTTTACTAAATTCGGCTCGTTTTCGCAGTTAGGAAACGCTAAGACAGTGCGCGGATTCGATCGAATTGCAAATTACTATTGAGCGTTTGAATAGCTCTCACGGAACAATAGTAAACTCTACGTAGAATATGCGTAGCTGATACTCTGGGCACCAGATGCTGTAATGGCACATTTGGGAACTGTTTAGACAACAATTTACATAAAGACTTCGAATGAAAGTCTTGAACAATTAAGCCCACTCGTTAGTCAACATTTTTTTTCACCATTTTTCCATTGATTGTTGATTTGAATTCAATCAATGTTTCTCGGTTTGATATTTGAGTTTCAGTTGGAAAAACGTTTTTGGTGATTTTTAAAATTGTGCTCTTCTTAAATCCAGTAACTGATATATTGAATTACTTTGGATCAATTTGCAAGAAAGCTCGCACGTTGGAACTAAGTGCAGCCACTTATTCCGCGTGTTTAATGGTGATGTTTTTATCCTGAGAGTAAACTGGCGTAACGAAAGCAACGTAACAAATAGTTTAATGCAAACGACTCATTGTTCATTGTCACAGGATGCGTGTACGCGGTCTTATCGACTGTCGCCTCTTAATCTGGACACGGTGCAGCGAGGCAATCAGTCAATTGCGGTAATCGATTACCAAAGAACAATGGTTGATTTGACACGACCAATTGGCTCGAATCGTCGGCATTCAAATACCCGCTATTGTCGACTCGTTATAATCTTCTTTCCATGATTAGTTGAGCACTAAATCTCTAATTGACGTCGCCGCTGAAACACTCGACGCCGATACACTGTTAAA
>JABFQA010003201.1:0-10091 GCA_022817065.1 Probaryconus sp. ZL-2020
TTAATCAATTAATTAATTAACACTGTTTTCTTTGTTTAACTGAAAATCATGTAATATTGTGTCATCAAAGAAAAAAAGGTAATAAAATTTTATTACTTTGGGGAAATCGAATGTTACGTCTTTTCCCGGGCGCATATGAATTGCTCTCATTAACTACAAGGTTTCTAAGGTATTACGCATCCATGACCTTTCGCTTTTTTGGGCCTTGTAGTCGATAACTATGAGATCTAACGAATTTGTTTTTCGTGATCTAATATCGACTACTTTTTACTTTTATGGTATTTGTTTCTCTGACTTGATAAATTATCAAGTGTCGATAATTTTTGAGAATCCGACTTCAACACTCATGACATGCTACTGTGATAGATGCTTTACTATTATTCGAATATAAATACTAACATTCGTATTTTATGTTTCAGGTTTAATTTGCAAGAGGGAAAAGGGAATGATATGAGATAAATAAATCTCATATCATAACACTTGGCTGTTTTTGACGGTTTGCTATTATCTGCATGAGCGATGAAACAAAAATTGATGATGCAAATGTAAAACATTACAGCGTTGTACGGGATTTCTGAATGAATTCCGTTACGCCGTGTGTCGTATCACTTTACCTAGAATTATAAAATAATAGTTTGTAAGCGGCAGTTAATTCTGTACATTTCCGCCAATCAGAAGCGTTTTCTGATATAATCCAGGACGAAGGAATGTGGAGCCATTGTCTTGGCAATGATACCAAGTTAATAAGGTGCTCCAAACTGGGATAAAAAAAGGCTACATTACTGTCGTTCTCACGGCCATAATTTTGGTCTTCCTCATCACATAGTACAGATGCCATAAGCCAGCAGCGTTTGGAGTCCGCGTGCAGTTTCGTATGAAAATGTGCGTTCTCAAAGTCTGAAGCTGGCAGGACGAAAAACGGCAACCCAGCAACAACGGCACAATGCATCCAGCACGAACTCGATAAGATCGACATCGAGATCCGAAGCGCTGCATCGAGAACGCCCGCTGGGACCCACGCCTTTTTTTATGTGCAACCCTCTGCTGCGGGGATTCGCCTGGCTCTTTTTACTCGCTCGGTCCTTCTCGCTCGCACCTTACGCTTCAGCCACACTTCCCACCTTCCGCCGGATTTCATATTAATAGGGCGTACCCCGTTCGAGAACCGCGGAAGTGACGAAGTCACGTGAGTCTCGTATAAAAAGAATAGCCGGCACACCTTTCTGTCTTATCACCATACGTAGGCACCATTTTGCGCATTCTGCTTATCATTAATTATTTACAAATTGTCCAATCGACAATGCTTATTGACTATTAATGGAATTGAAAGACACATTGAAAAAGCACACAGACTGTTCCGGATACAACATTATCAATTTAATTATATTGGAAATAAAATATTTATTTATTATCGTGGTTTAAACCATTACAGTTCTACGCGTTATTGCACAGACTATTTTTCTTGGTAAATCATAACGAATATTCCAGTTATTTCATAATATAGTTATTATATAATCTATAAAATGAAGAGCAAACGTTTAGTTGATTTTCATCCAGTGAATTCCAAGACAGTAAATGATGCTTATGCAAAAATGTAATGGCTTGCTTTTCATGTGGTAGCATAATGTTGCTGTTATGGTTGCATGTATAAAGGTAAACATAAAAACCTAGCATTATGCAAGCGTCGTACTGCGTTCCTTCTTTGTAGGTATGACTAGTAGAAGTTTTCTATCGCATGCCACAAAAAGGAAATATAAGAAACCCAGCTTGAGTTCCTGAATTCTATGAAATTTTATTATTTCTGTTCTTTCAAACGTATATAATTATGATTCAAATTTAAGTTTCCAAAACTACATGGACAGTATTACTATTAAGTCGTTTAAAGTATTTAGAGAAATTCAGATTTTATATTATTTTTAAAAATTCTTTAAGTTTAATGCTTTTTTATCCACATTAAAAGTCGTTGAAAATGAATGCTTGAAATGGTATATAAACGATTCATTTAATACCATGGTATTAATTAAAAATAAGAGAGAACACTTGGAAAAGCAGTCGAAAATAAACATTTCGTAGCAATATAACTGTAATTAAAATTATTACAAGTTAGTTGTAATACACATATAGTCAGTTATGTAATATTCTGTAGGCTTGTGGGAAAGAAATTAAAATCGTACGGAACTCGGTAGTAACTCTTTAATGTAAATGTCAAATAATTAATTGCTCGATGAAACGACCTTACGATTGCAAAGGATCGTGAAAATACCAGAAAAAGCATTTTGAAATAATTTAAAATCATACACTTTTCATACCGCAATCATTAGAACATTTCATTAACTTATACTTATATTGACCAATTAACTTTTATAATTCACAGTGTATTTCTGGAATATCATTCCAATACATTTATTTCTCACTACTTAACACATATACATTCTAAATGAACAATGCTGAAAAATTGAATTGATATCATCATTATTTTCAGACCTCAACGTCAAGTAGACATCAAATCGGCAGACAGTTCCCCGCCCGAAGAATGTGAAACTAATATAAATGTCTTGAAAAAGATGTCAAAGAAACATAATTTAGCTCGAACTTTCTTACAACTTTTCCCTGTGGTGAGTAAAAAAAATTCACTTATATAATCGTCGCGGATATATATATTACATTTATTCAGTATACATAAACATTTTATATTAGTTAATAATTTGATCGTCTAATAATAATGACACAATCGTGCCGTAATTACAAATGAATTACTGTAGTTGGAATTCATGTGACATTTGATCTAAAAACGTAAAACGATATTTGATGAGGACACGTGTAGTTGAAGCGCAGAAAATGTTGATTGATGTACTCTTGCATGTGCCGCAACAGTTGATGGTTAAGATACACAGTGCAAATTCAAATACTTGCCTTAATTATACAGACAATGGAGATAACCGTAACGCATCGCAATATGTTATGGATTATATTGAAAGTATACATGAATGATTATCATTAGTGTATACATGCGAAGTCTTCATAAATCATGAGCTGAAATTTGTAACGACTTTTACGGTGCTTAATAAAGTGCAAAGTAGGTTTATTCAGTTAAGAATATTATTTAAATTTTATCGGCTGATAATAATGCATATTGCTCATTTAAAAAAAAAAAAAAAAAACTACATTATCTGTTGATAAATGAAAACTGCATATTAAGTACAATTTGTATCTTTTTATACAATTCACGTTCGTTTCATTCGGCTTGATAATTACAGTGGCATTTCACTATCAAATGACATCCTTTTCATGCAAATGCAGTAAAGCAGGTTTCGCGCGTTTATATTTGAAACAACTATGCACGATTGGAAGGCCATTTTTTTCTCGAGAAATTAAAATCAAAAAGTCTTTGATGTATGAAAATCTGTAGAGTTATTTTTAGATTAAAAGAAATTGACAAATGAAAGAAACAGATGTTAAAGAATTGAGAGGATAATTCTTTGATCTGAAAATAAAGTTTTTACTACCGTTCTCGAACTGTAATTTGTTAAGCTCGTTTGACAAATTCTCTCAGCTTCCGATACTGCTTTTATACGCATTTAAAAAATAATCATTTTTCACATTCCTATTTATCCTCAATTTGCCTAACATATGCTGTAATTAATCTAAGCTTGATTATAAACATTTATTTTCTCCATAAGGATGCATGAAATTATGACCGAGTATAAAACAAAAAATGGTAAATACTTTCCCAGGCGCATTTTTCAATGCGCATATGCTTGCATTACTTGGTCCGAAATTGCCTGAATATTTCCATTTATCTCCGACGTCAGCGTTACATCTCAATCTCAATAAATTTCTTTCAAAGATGGTTAAATTTCCGAAATAAGTGTCGAAAAAGTGGTTATTTTGATGCACATGTTCTCCAAAGCGTATGCATGTAATTGATGACAAAGTCATTTGCGGTTGCGAGTACTATGATATATGATTGTCGAGCAATTTCAAGAACGTCAAGCGGAAGTCAGCGGTTCTGGATCCTTTATCACTGACCGTAGTTCATCTTCCACCGAAAGTTCCCTACTTGTTACGCCTTATCGCGCTCATCCTACATGCTTTTTGTATCCATATTAATCTTGGGCCTGGTACAAAGATTTCTTGACGCTCGAAAAAAAAAAAAAAAAAAAAAAATACATTTTAATCACAGCCGTGTCATATGATCGTAACGGTTTCGGTTGCACGTATCGAATATTTCAATTAAAGTTTCACGTTTCAATGATTGCTCTGATCTTAATTAAAATTTTCTACTGTTCTTTTAATAGTAACAAATAATAAAAAAAAAATTATGATTATGTTTTTCAGTTCGTGGTCCTGATATATATTTAAATTACAGATATTTCTTTGAAATTCGTCGAAATTATACGCTTTTTAAAATTTGCCACGTAATTATAATTCTTCGCAGACGCCACGTTGAACAGTTAATGAATAACCTCGTAAAAGTTGTTTCACCATTTTATTTTTGCTTAAAATTTTTATGTTTTAATTTTACGCGTAACCTTTTATTTCTTGCGCAAACTTAAACATTACAGTTTGTTTTATGCGCTGAATAATAACTTTTAAATGTTTTCGCATTGTTGAATGTATCATTGAGAATTCGCAATTAACGTGTAACATTTAGCTCGTTTAGGTGAAGGATCGTCCTTTAAGCTTGATGTGCTAATGACGTATCGTTTTTACAGTTATTTTTCGTCCTTCGCAAAAAAGACACGCAAGTAACGTTTTTGCATCTTTACCATCATTCGCTGACACCTCTGGAAACTTGGATTTGCGTAAAGTTCATCGCGGGAGGCCACGGCACTCTGGGAAATCTTATAAATAATGCTGTTCACGTGGTCATGTACGCTTATTATATGTTAGCAGCAATGGGTCCAGAGTATCAGAAATATCTTTGGTGGAAGAAGCATTTGACCACTGTCCAACTGGTAAGACGACTTTCTTTTATTCCGAAATGTTCATTTGTTAAATCCAGAAACAAAAGAAAAAAAAAAAAAAAAAAAAAAAAAAAAAAAAAAAAGAAGAAGACAATCCAAAAAGGTCAATAACATGACTGATCACGTTCTTGAAAATATTTCCATGTAATCTGAGAAAAGACAGTCGAAATTTGTTCGATTTTACAGAAAATGCAAATTAGCTGTTAACGATGTCAGTGATGCAGAAAAGAATCTTAACTCAAAGATACGTCTTTTTTGCAAAAAACAGATTGGCAATGGTTCGAGTGAAAAGGCTCTTAATGGATACAGTTACTTTGTCCACCGATAAATAAACGGGAAATTTATTTAAATCGAATATCAGCTTGAAATTGAGGATGTTGTTATCTTTCAGTGAAAATTCAATGAGGATTAAAATTGAATTAGTTATGATGAAACGATAAATTATGTTTGAGCGAAGTAATAGTGGATAATCAATTATACCACAATTACCTGGCAATCATTGTTCGCTCTATGATCACAATAATTTTCGTATCTAGCATAAAAGCAATTAAGGAAAGCTATTGTTATTTTCTGCAATGGATATATGTGATCGATAATAACTCGACTTTACAATAGAGACAGAAAGAACATCTTGCGCAAATTCAGAAAGTGACGTTTTTGCACTTTAATTATTATAAGTTTTTTGACGAATTACAATTTTCAATGTTATTTCATGTTTTGTAGATGTTTCCTTTCACTCGTAAAAAAGAAAAATTGACCATTTAACGTTTAGATCGTTCCGATTAACAATACAAATTGTTGGATTAACAATACAGATAATTATTTAAATAATCTTTTCTTTCAATCTAAAAGCACGATAACAAGGTTCATTTATTTTATAGTTTATAAAACATGTTAATACAAAAATTTTGCAATAATAAACAATGACTGAGAGCAAATGTTTCGTGTACGAACTGTGATTAAAAATTTGATCATTGGTTGAGTGCTAAAAACAAGTTTTCGCGTATTAAATTTCAGTTGTATTAGCGGAAAGATAAATTACACCATAGTAAAGTTTAGAGCAGGAACAGTTTATTTTGCAAAGACGGTAATTATTAACGCAATATAATGGCACGGATTAAATGACCCAAATAATTAATTTTAACCGTAAAGTCTTATGTTTAATTTGATGGCTTTAAAAGTGGTTCAATTATTTACAATTTATGAATTAATTTCACTGCAATTTGTATTGTTATTATAGTTGTACATTAAGTTCAATTAAATATACTTTATTACGTGTGAAAGGAAATTTCAGACTAAAACATTCGTTATAATATATAATCAAAAATTATATTTTTCATTTGCAGATAATCAACTGAAATGAACTTTAATCGTATAATGTTCATAATAAAATATATTGATCTGTTAATTTGTAATGTCAAATTAAGATAATGTCTGAAACATCTAATAAATCATCTTTATCTGAAATCATACATTACATTGATTGAGATCGTTGCAGTTTAGAGATAATTAGAAATGCACAAGATATAGCTGTAACATTGCAATCTATAGATTGAACAATGTTGCAAAGGATATATCGATGCGTTATAAATGATGCGATGATTTTTATCAGTGCAATTAATTATTCAAGAAAATCAGCGAGCAGACAAGCATTACTTACATCTACATTAATATACCTAATATCTATCTATTAATAGATAACAATTAAAAAAATTTAACAAAAACAAAACAAAAAACTATGAAAGTATGTTAATAAATCGGATATTGTAATTAATTCACTTTTACTGATTAATGAATTTAAAATTGCCTTTTTGTCTCTAATAACATAATCAAATTTGCAAAAGATAAACATTATTTATAAATGTTTTCAATGTTATATATAATAGCAGGTAGATTTTTCCTTTAAACATTTGAATGCATAATTATAAATCAAAAGTTACTTCTTTTGCGCCAATATATAATGAGTATTATTCATGCACCGCTTCATTCGTTAAACCCCAAGTGAAACAGTTCAAATTGATCGTTCTCATTTTGCCTTTAAGCAGTCTGTGCAACACCGTATTATAATGTTGCATTAACTAGCTACCAAATATGTAATGCTGATTGCAAAACGTAACTTTTAATTGAAATATTAGTGAAGTTTAAACGATTAAATTTGTGTCACTGTGGACACAAACAAATTGCAAGATTTTACAATCAAACATCAAAAATATTATTTTCAAATATGATTAGAAACCGCTGAAGCTCATAGCAAGTAATATGATTGTGAATTACTTTCTCAGGATTAATAACTAGGACACTTTTTTTCATAAGGTCACTAGTTGTAAGATTACATGTAAATGTAATTCGTTGGCAAAAACGTGAGTCCAATTTCTTTCCTCTCAATTAACGTCTAACGTCTTATCGGACAACGCAAAACAAATGTACCAAAAGGAACAGAATTCCATCGACTCGAATTAACAACTAGTTCCAAGTTATGCTAATTGCAATAAAACTACTTGGAAGGTCTCGCGGTGAAATACTTTTAAAAGCGCAAATGTAATACGCATAAAATCGTCTACTTCGAGCAACAGATAACGGGATTTTTACGATTCTTCATAAAACTTCGATGACACGTATGAGATCAAGCGTTTAGAATTAAAAAGAGAAAAGCGAGAGGCTGAGCCAAAGACCGCGCGGTTCCAAATTTGGGAAAGCTCTTGCGAAGACTAACGCAAATTTATTCGACAATCTTACGCGGCGCGAATCTTTTTGCAAAAAAAAAAAAAAAAAAAACATGGAATTAAATTGACATCGGAGTTTAGCTACAGAGAAAATCAATTTTAGACTTTCCAATCAAAACTACTGATGATATTGCAATGTTCAAGATTTTGTCCAAAATTTTGCAACAAGATTTTGTTCCAAAATTTGCGAACAATTGATTTAGAATATTATTTGCTACAATGGGACTTTCGTGTGTGAGTTCCTTTCTCATCCATAACCGATACAAAAGAAGTCCAGCGGAGGCCGATAATCACCCTGACGTAAACTCGCGACACACTTTAATTCGCGATCCGCACGCGGATTCTGGGCCGAGCAAAATTTCGCGCCGGTGGGGGAAGGAAAGTGAAAAGTATACACATTGGGCAATTCCGACCTGGACTCGCGAGTCTACTTGTTCGGGTGGCGCAATATTTTGGTATTCCGATATATATAAGCCACGTTAAGCCTCACCTATTAGTCCGGCCAACTTTAACTTGCTCCTGATACACAACTCTGTATATCTTTGTCTTTGTCTCGTTGTCTCCTATCCCATATGTTTTCTCGTTGTCAGAGAAATGTTTTTCTCGCTCTCGTTACAGGTGAGAGAAGCATTTTTACTCGCCAAATAGGAACCAGTAGTAATGCTGTGACCGCTTTCAATTTGACCCTTTCGCGCCACTATTACAAATATATATAATGCTCAACATTGTGTATTAATTACGTTGATCATTCGATACACCTGTTAAGCGTATTTAAGGTTGCGCAATTTTATACGGACGTGTGAACATTTTCACAAATCCAGAACAAGAAGAATTAAGCACTTTGATTGAACGACTACCTTAGAAATTACAAGTTACTTTTGCGAATGACTTTTTTTTTCATTTTGATTACTTTCAATTGGTGCTTTTTTTTTATAGTAACGTTATTATTGAAGATAATTGTAAAAAAAAAAATTGTATGGAATATTAAAAGAAACCCAGGTTCTCTGAATAATGTAGAACAGGAAAACTCGAGAATGTGATCAACATAATATCCTGGACTCGATCAGATATCTTGACCCCAATTCTGGATTTGGATATCAGTTAATCAGAATTTTATCAAATTCGTGTGTTGATTTTAAAAGTTATAATCAACAACAACAATAATAATAATAATAATAATAATAATAGGAATAATAAGAATTTTCAATGACCAAAAATTGTATGAAATTAAAATGGTTTCAATCTGTTTCCAGGTACAATTTTTCATGGTATTTGTGCACAGTGCTCAAGCCATTATATTCGATTGTGGATATCCCAAGTTGGTAGCGGGTCTTTTAGTGTTACACTCAACGATCTTCTTTGCGCTCTTCTCCGACTTTTACTCGAAGGCCTACCGCAAGGGAAAATCATTATCGAAGGCATACGCCAAGGAAATAAAGGCAGAATAAACGCTGGTCAAAGGAAGAGTACAAAGTGTGACAATGGTCGATTGGACGAAGACCTGTTTCGTCGTAATCTAGTCCTCTCGTCCGATTTTCAACTTGGCGGAATCTCTCGCCGAGGAAATCGAGTATGAAGAAACGACATAAAAGCTCAGAGTGCAGAAGCACGCGGACAAGCATTCACTTTGTAAATGTACCGTTCAGAGAAAAGAGTACCCGTTTGTAAAATAGTCTCTCGTAATAATCAAGAAAAGAGGATTATATATGTTCAAGATATTACAATTCGATATACTAAATTGTTTCTATTCAATTTACGTAATATATACATTATTATTTTATTTTATTTGTCTGCTTAGAAATTAAATATTAACAAACAAAAATTGTAAACATGTATAATCCCTGACAAATGAAACAAGGCCATTCTCAGGTACTTTGCAAAGTTCCAGGAGAGCTGATGATTCGTTCTCTGAGCGATTAGACAATTAAACTGACAGTGACGATTGTGCACTGAAAAACAATAATTATGCCTCTAACTATACATTGAACAATTTGATCGTACTCACAGTGTCTTTACTGTGAGCATGACTGAATTAGATACACCAGTAGAAAGTGCATATTAATTCATTATGCACAATAATGTCAGTGACATATTAAATGAAGACGTATCTAGATTTTAGTTAAGGAAAAGTAATGCGTTTAAATGACACAAACTGAGTTTTGTACTAATAACAATAATCTGACAAAATGTTAAATGTTATTTAATTTTGTTTTTATAATAAAATGATGAATCGTTAAAATAATCGCAGATTATTATTTTAACGATTTGATTTTGTTTCGTGAAACTGTGAAGATAAGCGTGTAGATTTCTTGGTGAATCTGTGCAATATAAAAAACGGATTTGTTTCTTTTTGGGCTTCTTGTTAGCAGTCAAAAAAAAAAAAAAAAAAAAAAAAAAACCA
>JABFQA010003202.1:0-10091 GCA_022817065.1 Probaryconus sp. ZL-2020
TAAAATAATAAATTCTTGAAATTTAATATCATCACTCCATTACCAGAATTAGGAAAATATTTTAACGCAATATTAATAATAGGTCATTTTCCAAAAAATCATTAATATTAAAAATACAATTTTATCATCCCCGTCGAAGACGTAAGAAACAAAAAATTTTTAAATAATATATTTAACGCCACGATTTATAATGATATTCATTTTATAACAACCCAATAAATTGCATTTCTGTCATATGGAATCCATTGGAATCAACGCAAAGTTTTCCAACATTTGCATTCTTTGTGTAGCAAAAAATTGTCTATTTCTTTTTGTCTTTTTTTTTTTTTTTGTTTTCATTTTCCTAATCACGCGAAAAGGTGAGATCAAAACCGAGGTACTTTTTCTTTTGTCGCCGTCGAAATGGCAAGCGAAGTTTTAACCCTTTGCTTTAATCGTTAGAAAAGCGTGGTAATTAAAATGCGGTCAATAATGGGTGCCATTAAGCGAGCAGAGGCGGGGTTTGTAACAGAGAAGTTTTTGGTTCGGTTCGAGGCTGCGGAGAAAGACCTTTGAAAGATTTACGCTTGGGATTGGTAAGTCAAGTCGCGAGGCAGTTTGACCAGGTAGACAACCGTTCGCCACGTGGTGACGGGGTCATCGTCCGAACAAGCCCTTCCCTAAAGTCTTTGTGGCGCGCTGTGTTTCGTAATAGCCACCCGTCGCTCGGCTCAAAGACCTCCGCGGTTGACTCTAGGCACTTTGCTCGCGTCTCCGCAATCGACAGAAATTTCACGAAACAAAATAAAAAAAAAAAAAAAACTCGACCTCGTCATTTTGCCCATTCTAAGACGGAAGCCACCAAAAAGACTTTCCTCCGCTTATCCCAAAACGTAACAAATATCAGAAAGAAAAAGAGAGAGAGAGATAAAGAGAGGGAATGAGATGGAAAGAAAAAAAAAGGTTATCCTTTGCGTGACAAATGAACGGAATTAAGCTCGCTTTGTGTAATGCAAATTAAGCAGTTTCGCATGATATCAAACGATGAGGTGTTCGCGTTTTAATAAATGAAATTGTGCTAATGAATCGACGACAAGTAAATTTTGAAAAGTTTTGCTTTTGTTGTTTTCAATTTATAGATCAATTTTTTGATCTACTTTTTTTAATAGTTTTCCTTATTGTTTGTGGGGAAAAAAAGTAATAAAAATTCAAAGATTAAAAATTGGTATCATCTGTGGAATATGCTTAATAACGTTACTCGATACCCCATAGGCCAACGTCCTTCCACATTGGAAACATGATATCTTCTGATAATGAAGTGCATGTCGGCACGTTCCGGTGTAATACTCTAAAGATTATACGACGACCGTGACTTTGAACTGAATACTTTGCCGAACTTAATACCAAGCTCGATCAATTAATTGAGATCGTTTTTACATTGTTAATTATTTACGTGACGACAAATTACACGACACACTTAGAGAAGTCATTCGATCGATCTAGCTAAATCAATTTATTATCATTTAAAAAATATTATAAATTTTAAATGCCTTTATCTTTTTCTAAAAATGTAGATCAAAGAATTACGGCGCCAAAAAATTTAAAGATATTTAAATTCCTCGCGTCAATCTCCGGCTTAAAAAATTTTTCTCTTTCAGCAATAATATACAGAAGAAAAAATTCCGAGTTTTTCTTTTCTTTTCATTCGACGCGGTCATGACAATAAAAAAGGGGATTTCGTGGCACAAAAATATTTCAGCGGCGAGAAAAGAAAGGAAGAGAGGAAAAAAAGTGAAAATTCATCGACCTTCAGAATCATCGGGAAAATGAAAAACTGGTTTTATCACGTTAAAAAAAAAAAAAAAAAAATGAAAAAAGAAAACTTTTGTGGGTGAATTTTAAAATACAAGAGAAAAAGCTTTGAGAGCATGGGAAAGAGAAGGAAGAAAATAAGAGACGAGGAATACCTCGAACTACGGGTAGCACCTGCGGTCAAAGACTTCGAGCTCGACGATTGCTTTGCGCCAGTAGGCTTGACGTAAAAATGCCATTGGACAAGCGCGTAAATCGGACATACTCGAAATTCGATGCCGCGAATATATCACGCATACATTTCATTCAGATTCTGACGTGATGACAACATATTCGTCACGCTTTTTTAAATGTTACAACCTACGCTGCAATCTTCACAAAATAATCGGAATGCCATTTATTTCCATTTGCAAACATTTTACTTTTACATTGTCATTTTCATTTATATATAATTTACAGTTACGATCTACAACTTGTCTTTTCAATTCATTGATGCAAAAAATATGGAAGTAAATGACATTAACGACAATCGTCTGCAACAAAATATTAATCATAATTTTTCGTTATGAACATTTTGAATCAACTATTGTTTTTGAGAGATGAATAAATAATTGCAACGAAAAGTAAAAGAAAAAATCCTGAGTAAAACGTGAACTGAAACTGCATTTTAATGAAATGCACGTTCCATGAAATAACTCAAAAGAAAATATCTAATTTATATTAATAATATTCAAGATGGGTTTAAAAATACAAAACGTTGCTCAATGTGTCTTATTAACGTGGGGCTCAGATCAGAATGATCGAGTGTAAAATAAAGACGATGGATCTTAATGCGACAGTTGTACTGATAAGTAAACTTCAGGTGTAACTTTTCCCTCACAGTGGAACTGTAAATAATACACTTAGGATAATTGTTCCGGTATTTACAACTGACAAACACGAATAAGGAAATTACTTGAATAATCACATTTTGCAATTCATTTCAATGCGCTAATTATAAATGTTCGTTTAAAGTAAAACAAAAAAAAATGAAATCTTGATTACTTTAGTAAGATAGTCTTTTAAAGTACGACAAACAGAAACGATTTCATTATACATTCGTTGTGCTGTTGAATCATCAAATAATTTGTCAACGAAGCAAACTGAGCTCGTCAAAATCTTGTCTAAGAGTGATTATCGTGATTTGAGTTTTGTTGTTAGAGTACATTGACCGCGAGTAGGACCAGTGACGTAGCCGAAGACTCCCAAGTAATTCGATATTTGAGATACGAATAAATCGAGCTGAAAGAAGAGCGACATAGGCGGTAGACAAAAATTCCTATCGACCGAAGAAGAGACGGGGGTCTAACGGAGCCTAAGAGAATAGATACATAAGAAGAAAAAAGGTCCTAAGGGATCGAAACCTGTTACCTATAAATATTAAACATTAATCGGTCAATGCCTTCTAACCTTCCAAGAAAGGTTCTAAATCGCCTCTAAATACTGCGCCATATAAAGGAGATGAATTTACTTAGAAAATCTTCCTCAATTCTCAGAGAACAGTTTAACAAAGAAATTCGATATTTTTCTTAAACGGAAAATGACACCGGTATATTAATTTCAGGACATTTAAAGGGTTCTTTTTTTTTTGGCAAAACAGGAAGTGAAGAGTTTTAAGACAATTAATATCAATCATCGGTATTACCAAACGCGCTGGTAAACTTTTTGATAGTAATGCGTTCGATAGTGGGAATAATAAATTTGCGAATTGTAGAGTGAAACTGTTAAGAATCAATTCTTCCTGAAACCAATAACAAATGCATCCTGTTTACCAAGTCATATTGCACGTCCATTAGATTTCCCTAATCGAAAGGTCACATCTAGGATCCGCCCCAACAGTTATATAACCTCCTCGGAGTAGAACCTGATGATTCCTGGGGATACCTTAAAAATGCAATTCAACTTATACGAAATTTTTTCAGCACACTGTCGAATAAGAAACAGCTGGTAGGTTGAACGAAGAGTCAGCGAGTCAGGCTGGGGTTCAATGACTCAGGAGAGTGAGTTGCTTCGAGGTTGGTGCACGGCCAAGTATTATGCCTCGCATAATCGTATTCCTTTAAATATATATAACTATATATTTATATGTATATATATATATATATAACTTGACACCTCATTTTCTTCAAGTTCCAGAGTCGATGGAGTATGTATTAGTGTGCCTTCGGATGACACCGTTGTATCTCTGACTCATGGATTCGTAGGATAAGTTTGTTCTGTATCCGCGCAGGCTGGCACCACAGAAAAAGGAGGATAACACCTTTTTAACACATCGTCCAAACGTGTGAAAAACGTCACAAACAAATGACCTGGCTTTTACTTTTACTCCGTGCTACTTATCTCGCGCGCTATTGACAAACATTAAAAGATATGATTCAACCGCGAGATAATGGTTAATAGTTTTTTGGATTTTGGGTTAAGTTCTTTGTTGTTCGTTCGAGATAATAATGTTCAAGATAGAGAGGAATCTTGGGTAATTACGAAATACACGTTAATAGCGTATTGCTCAGTGAACAAACGGCAATGCAATATGGTAATGGCAAAGAAAGCAAAACTGTGCTCGAAAAGTCACGTTAACGAATCGGAATCTTAGAGCCATAATTCAGATATCATAAGCAAATTAACGAGAGTTCATGGCAATTATAGTGCAAAATAAGAACAGATACGTCAGCTCTTAGTTTATTGAAAATTATTATATTGAGGATGTAATGTGTTTCGGATTTTTGAAACGAGTTTGTTTACTTTTTTTTCTTTTTTGCAGGAGAATGCCAATTGCGCAATGGTTTCTCACAAATAGTATGAGAACAATGCGACTGGTATCTATGAAAACGCTCGACGATAGATCTCGAACAATAACCACGGCATTTGAATGTATCATGAGCTTCATGATTTTATCTATACATGTAAAATAGCGTAACTATTGAAGGAGTGAACGTTTACGCGTAAATTATGTCGTGTTATAATGCATATTAATTGCCTAAGTGAGAAAAAAGAAAATCATCTTTGGTACAACTGCGTTATCAACGCGTAGAAAAATAATTGTTTAAAATTTCACTTAGGCAACTTATATACGAGCTTAATGTCATCTGGTCAATGACCGTGAAAATTGTCACTTGATTTATCAAAGTTAATCAAAGTTATTTATCAAAGTTATAACGCTTACGATGATTTCTGATAATATTTTAAGTAACATTTTATTTCGTCGCGAAAATAATTATTACGATACTCGATTTCGTACTGTGAATTTTGGCGATTGAAAAGATCAACACGAGATTACTTATAATCTCGTATTAATTTGATAAAATTCTATTAAAGTGTTATTAAAATGTTATTAAAAAGTCAAAATTTTAAAACGAAAATTTGAGATTACAATTTCGTGAAATTTTTATCTCGATATAAATGAAAACAATGGCGATCAATTTCGAAATAAAAGGAATACAATGAAACAACGAAAATATCGAATCCTTTAGCGGCGAAAATTCAAAACTGATATCGTAAACGAAAAATTCACAAAAGGCAGCGTTGATTTATTAGACATTTTTTGTCCTGAGAGTAATTGATGTTCCGGTGAAAAAATGCAATCACGCCGCTCTTGTGGAGGTTACGTGCGAGGCATCGTAGACGTATATGAGACGCCCTTTAGGGACGATTTACGTCGTCGTAAAAGTAAGAATGTCGAAATTCGAAACGATGCGCTCTTTTCGTGGCGGTGTCGAGAGGGCCGAGCCCTTCCAAACGAACGGCTGTGTCGTAACGGTATACCGGCTCGTAATTTGGGTATCTGCTCGTGGACTTCCGGCATTCTCACCAACCGAGCGTAAAAAGGCGTCTTTGTGCACTAACCAACTTGCAGTTAACTAACTTATTTATTTATTCAACTCCTTTCCCCCCCCCGCCTTCGCCACTTCGCCCATTCGACGCCAAAATCATTGGAAACAAAAAACGAAAGCATTCATTTAAGAATTTCTTTTACTAATATGAAATCAGTTTTAAACCATAATTGAAAGATTTAAAATAATTGTTCGTTGGAGTTTTTATCATCTTTATTCAAACGTGACGATGGTAATTTTTACAATCAACAAGTCGTTTAAATGTACTTTTGACGCGAGAAAAAATTCTTCGGCGTTTCGAGAGAAAACGTTCTCGAAGAAAAATATTTCAACCGGTAAAAAACATTATTCTTGATTTAAGATTTCAGAAAAATTGATTATGAAATTGAGGAGAAATTAAAAAAAAAAAAAAGAATTGTGTTAAACTGGTAAAGAGTTCGTGAGGAATAAATCGTCCCAGGTTCAAGGATTCCAAGTCACTCGTGAACCATTACTCGCGGTCACGAGGGTTCACTGCCACACGCGGCAACATTTCACGTTACGCATTCATTCCCATTTCGTTAACCATTACCATTACATGGGCTCCTGATATTGTCCTCGGTCACAAAAATGACGACGATAGCCGAGCGCCTTATCTGTGGCTAAGATAAAATGACATCTTGGAAGACTGTTATTATGAGTCAGTCAGGAACGAACACATCCGCTAGCCAGAAAAGCCCGATCCTCTTCTGACAATACTCGACGTTTTTCCATTTGCGAAACCGTATACTTTTACGTGTTATCATTTATATCTAATGGTGTGTGTCTCTTCTAGAATATCTCTTACAATTCCTTACAGTTCCTCATAACGTTCATGTTGTCGACGAAGAGAAAATAAAAGAGTAACGTTTCCGGATTCTGATGTGGAATGTGTAATAATAATTGAAAAAAAAAAAAAATGGAAACTCTTTATCTTTATTTTCATGCGGGTTTGTAGGGGAAAAAAAAATCATCAGTACAACTATTGAAGGTCATTTCTAGAAATTCTATTCACGATGATCATTTATGTAGATCATTAAAAAAAAATCATTACAAAAGAAAAAATCCAGCGAACCGATAGCATCTGGCAAAAATCTTTATCACCTGGTTTACAATTGTTCCTAGTTTCACTCTCCAAGTAAACAAGTCGATTTGACGAACAGGAATAGCCACAGTAGAGAACCCGGAAGAATCGACAATAAGGGATATTTAAATGTTGTTTACAAATACAATGCAACAGCAAGGGAAAGAGTATCGGGATCAAAAGCATCGGTAGCACGTTGTGTAGTCAATGTGTGTTCGGGCATATGCATGTGTAAACGTGTCGTTCGGTCGTCGACCCTGGCTTTTGTTCGTGGCTGAATCAACGTGCGTCGTTCTTCGTGGACGAGCCACCGCCAATCCTGCGGCACTCGGCCCAGGACCAACCGATCGATCGACTGGCCAACCACAAACCAAATCCCACTCGGTTGAATAATCGATCGTAACGCTCCAAGGTCTTTGCCACCTGCCACGTCAAAATATTCGTCCTGCACCACCACCTCGGTCACAAAACTATATCTCTGACTTTCGACTCCACCTCCCATTTGCCCCTCGCCACACCTCTTCTGCGCTTTTTGGGATTAGAATAGTTCCCGGCGATAAGTAGACCGATTAATGCATGGTTCTTTTAGTGGATCAAATGGAACTGACTGGTGACTGATCCTTGACAGGTGTCATCGACGATATTTCAATTGACCCGACAAAATGAATGTCAAGGTCTAATTTGTCATGACAATTTAAACCGATCAAAAGGAGTAAAATCCTTCTTTTTTTGTTTTTGTTTGTGGATTTGTGAAAAATTGCATGCAAAATTTGTTAATCGATTTCAATTCCATGTAGACGTACGGTGAAGCTTATACTACGGTAAAGCTAAAGTTGTTAATAGCCATCGATTGGATGAATGTAAAACTAATGATGTTATCGTATTTCGCATATAAATATCAAATTGGTAGAAACTCTACAAATGTCATTACTACTAAAAGTATTTTTAGCAATCGCATTATGTTATATCATCTTGCCCGACGACTCGTTGGATTGTTTGTGTAAAGTAGTTTCAGTCGTACCATAGATTTTCGCGAAATCGTAATTTTGTTTGCACCCCCAATCGTTATTTTCGTATTCCACGCGGTCTTTCAATTTCTTTTTCCATATATATTTTTTTTTTTTACATTTGTAACGTCGGTTAATTTTTTTTTCGATTTCTTGTGAAACCATCGCCTGAGAAGAAAGTTCTGTGATTCCGGATGAAATTTTCATATCATTGACTGATTGTAGATCGATAGAGGGTGTTGCACCGTACCTCGAGCTTATGCACCGCACACGCACACCTGTCAAGTTCCCTTATGTCTGTAAATATTCCGTGTCCGTGTATCAAGATACTATGTACACACATAGAAAGAATACACGACCACGTAGAAACTATGACTATGTATGCGTAAAGTCGCTTTATATCGTTTCCACCGTCAGTGTGTTACTGACCTCGAGTGACCCTGCCGTCATGACCATATCGCAGAGTACTGTTACTTTTCTGCAAATTCATTTATTTTCATATTCACTTTTTTGTTCCTTCTTTTTGTTTCACGTGAGGAGAAAAACTTCGACAGAAAGTTCCAAAAAGATCTCGAACCTGAGGAATTGAATTTTTCAACCAGTTCATTCGTAACTGCAGAGAGAAACCACTAATCGTTGAAAAGCATTTTTTGAACCATTAACAGTGACATCCAGAATATTTGACAATCTTAATTGGGCCCCAATAATCCGAACAATTTTTTCATATCAAAATCTTAATTTTTTTTTTTTTTTTTTAATCTCTTGGTAAATTTTAAACGATTGTCTTTAATGACATGCGAATTTATCGAATCCAACACAAGCATGACAAATTACTCGTTGCCATCAAATGTCATTCGCTGTTGCGCGCTGGGAAGCAGCACTGGTTAACGGAAGATTCGTTCACCGTTGATTTCGGACGCTCGACTGCGCGACTGAAACGGTACAAATGATTCAACCCTTCAAGGGCAAAAGTGGTCCCAAATCGAAGGTCAAAGGCAACCCTTGTAACTTAAGGAACCAGGCAGGCTTGTGGAAGAAGAGGTTGGGAGGAAAAAAAAAACGATGGGAAAAGGGCAAAAAAAATATTTGCACTCACCTCTTATGGTGCTGGGCATGGTGTCCAATCTCGCATTTCCTGGGTATCCACAAATGAGCCGTTGAACTTATCAAAGTTATAAATTAATAGATCACTGCACTCACTGGAATAATCCTGGTACTGTCAGAGACCGTGTTTGATCACCGCGCGCAAACATCACCGAACAACAAACTGACTTCCATCGCACGCTCTTGACAGTTTTGACGATCACTAAGCGATCAGGACGGATCTCAGGTTGTGATAATCGTTTTATCATCACGCGAAATTCAAAAGATTTTTCATTTCCTGTGATAACTATTGGGCCATTGTGATAGTCGTGTTGATTTGATTGTGATCGAGTGAACTAGTTTTTTGGGGGGTCCGAGATCTATACGCGCCAGTTGGAGGAGGTTTCGATAGTAGTGGTGGTTCGGCGAAGACTCTACAAGCGTATAATCCACAGGTGCTTGCACGGTATAGCCCTTACTCCCTCTCCTGGTCGTCCTCCTCTAACCCCTACCACCGTCAGTATTTCGAAACGCATACTTAGCTACATCAAAGCCCCACTACTTTCATTCGTATTCTTCGTCGTCTTTCTCTCTATTTTCTCCCCTTCTTTCTTTGGGCTCTTTCTCTTCCTACTTTGTACCTTCATCGTTTCATCATTCGCTGAAACGTACGAGATACAGTTGTTCTTCTCGTGAGGAGAGATTCCACTGTCATCTTAAACGATTGCAACCGAGTTATGACGGTGGCCGATGTTGGGGGGTTGCGAGACCGGATGATTGGATACTTGAAGGATCTGGAGCTGCGGTTTAATAACTTAATAAAAGGGTTAATACCTCAATGATGCTGCAAATGTTATCTGAAAAATATATGATTAGATTGGATATTGGATGATTAGAATAGATTATAATTGATAATTGTTTTGTTTTTTCTAGTTTCGTTTTTACAGATTTAGAATCAAAGGGTTAATCATAACAATTATTAATCGTAAATGGTTCTTTTTGATTTTAAGAGAAATTGAAAAATGTGGTAATAAGATTTGATATTGTTATTCGGTGCTTGTGGTAAGTTTGCTTGAGGCTGTAAATTTTTTTTCCTTATATTATATTTCCTTATATTAACGAACAGTCATTAAAGTCACCAATAAATATTAATTTGAAAAATATATCTAAATGGACATTTTCATTTTTATTTAATTTCCTATTGTTAATTATTAACTTACAGATACCTTATATCAACAC
>JABFQA010003203.1:0-10086 GCA_022817065.1 Probaryconus sp. ZL-2020
TAATTACACTGAAAAAAAAAAAAAAAAACAAATAAAAATTACCATCTTTGTAAGTAATTTGCGGATATACTTTCTCTGGTTGGAAAATTACCATCTTTTTTGATAAAATTTGCAAGCTTTTCGTTACTTTATATTAGAAAAGGTATTAATTTGTCCCTGAAAAGATGGTAATTTTTCAGCCAGGGAAAGTATATCCGCAATTTACTAACAAAGGTGGTAATTTTTATAAACATTTTTTCTCCGTGCATTTGATGATCACAAAATGTAATTTGATATTATTATTATTACTGAATATTCAGGAGTGATCTTCGCCAATACGTGAATCTTGATAAAAACTATTTTTAGCAAAGAATCATTTGACCCGGGTATCACCCAGGTATCCTGACCTCAATATTCGTGTAGGAGTAACAGGAGGAGGCGGAGGAGGGGCAGGACGAAGAAGAAGAGTGTCACGTTATTTTCATCTCTCGAGAGTTTATATTTAATTCGTATTTCGCAGAAGGAAAGGCACTTTGCCATTTGTCTTCCCTCTGGCAAACGGTAAAAGGAAATTTGTAAAATCCGGATCTGAACGAATGTTTGTAACTGTGGTGACTCACCTTCTTCTGCGTTGCTGGGGCTCGTTCATGGAGTGCCTCCTTCGTTCCTTGTTCTTCGACGTGGAGCTCTTGCCCTCACTGGAGTAGACCGGTCCGCGGCGCGGGAACCGTTCGGTCGGTGCTCCCTCGTACCGGTAGACGAAAATGTTCGGTGGCTCCTTCTGGCCTGACTTCCGGTAGCGGTGCCTGGCGTGTTCCCGGGGCAAGCTGCAGTAAACATTCTGCGTCACGTGGCTTGGCCTCACGACGTATTTCTCGCTTTCGCTTCGGCCGACCGCGTTTACGGCGTGACTCGCCTTCGAGCCCATGGCTCCCCCTAAATGCTCCCGCAACCATTTACCGAAACCACCTCCTCCACCGTTGCCACCATGGCTTTCCTCCTCGTTCTTGTTGTCCTCTCTGTAAATAAGAAAAAAGTCAAACACGTTCGAGGAAATGGAAAGAGAGAGAGAGAGAGAGAAAGGGGGGAGAGAGATGGAAAGAGTCAAGACCAATTATTATTTTGTTAATTATGAATTTTATTTCATAATTTGTTCATAGTTTAGGTTTATTAATTTTATTATGAATTAATTTTTATAATTTCATTCTTATCACATTACGTTTCTTATATCCGGAATGTAATGTATTCAAAAGTTCCATGCACATGTATGAGTCAAATATATATAAGTCATTAAAACATATATTACTTCCATGTTTTCATTGAAATAAAAACGTAACAGAGTGTACGAGAATTTATGATTCATACCCTGCATACTATTGCATAAATAAATTGTTAACGCTATTTGTCATCAATTTATCAATATATATTTTATCAAACTTATCTATATCATACAATAGTTTAAACAGGAAAAAAAACACTTTTCTATTGTTTATTGCATTAATTCGTAACGTTAAAAACATTCTGTATTTTTAAAAACAAAAATTCACTTATCTATTGAAATAAATTTTAATTGCGTTTTTTACGGGTATAAAAGTATTTTCTTGGTATAAAAGTAAAAACTGCTGTTATGTTAAGTTGATTTAAAACAGAGCTGAATTTGACACCAAAAGCTGACCTGGAATTTAGTTGCAGATAAAAGCCACGAATGTGTTATATTCGGCCGGCCCTGAAATCACTTCGAATTTAACATTTGACATCTTTATTACTTTGAAGATTGCAAATTAATGCGAGGCCTCCGATTAGTTCCGGGTACATGTATATTTGATCGATTTTACATAACACTTGCAAGTCATTTTTAGATAAATTTCAGATCGTGATATCAGTTGCAACATAGATTTCAGATTTAATAACGGGGTTTAAACAAAAGATAAAAGATAAAGGGCAAGATATACTTTAGAGGGGGTGCGTATCTTTTAAATCTTGATGTAGAAATGGAAAGCTCGTGATCATGATCTGATCGTATAAATAATAACGTAATTCAATACAATTGATACTTTTAGTTTATTCAATTACATAATAGATTTATTATTGTTGTGTGTAAAAATTTTATTGTTTTATAAAATTGAAGTCGTAGCCGCTGCTACAATTTATTATTCTCTAAAATATTAATTGAACTCTGACTTAAAAATTATGTAATCTCATTTTTATAATCCTAATACAACTGAAGATATTAAAATTCCGGAATTAAATGAATAAAAAAGTGCCTTCGCAAAACGCAAACGTAATCCAGGGAATTCTTGTACATTCGCCATATTATATGCTCGGTGTTATGCCACTGCATAAAATTCCGGTTCTGCGGGTCCGAGGTCGTTTCGATCTTGGGGCTGCTCTTGGCGAACTGTGCGCTCATACGTTGCTCGAGCCTTATCTATGCTCAACCATATACATATATATATGGTTTTTTTTTTTCGACTGAGTTTTTTGTGCGCGGGGATCATTTCGAATGAAAGCGAGCTATCAGCTTGTTAGTTGATCTAGTGCCTCGGCCGAGCATTGGATTGTTTAAGGCGTAATATCCCAATCCCAATCTCAAAATCTCCATTTCCGAAGAGTCCACAATTATCTTTTTCTCGCCTAATTGGCCTCGATTAGTTATGTGGATCATATTGTGGACATTCACTCGTGAAAACAGGATCTTCCATGTTTTGCCTTGAGATTTATCGCCGCTCGAACCAAAAATAAAGTATTGAGTGAACATTATACACGCTGTTATTTTCTAGATAATATAGATTGGAGCGAGTCGATTGGCCAACCTCGACTGATGTTTCCGTATTTCGAATTCATATTTGATCCTTTCACCTTTTTTACTAAATAGGAGTAAATGCCGTTGCAATTGGATGCAACACGGTTACCACTTCCTTCCAGCAAAAGGCATCTAAAGGTCACGACACGAGGCAGCTTTTGTTGTTTAACGGTATTTGATGCCGGACTGTCCATCCGATCGATCGGTCGATCGACCGATCGATCGTTCATTATTCATTCGAGATGCTAATACATAGTTCTTGCTACACGATCGTTACTCGTCGATGCCGAGACATCGATTCGGCCGGCGTTACGTCATAGGATCTCACGCTAATGATACCAACGAGGCGCCGGATATCTTCCATCTTATGGGACAGTCCTTTCCAGCGAAGAATGTGAGCGGCGAAGATCGATGCCGATCTTCACAAATAAGTTGAGTTAGGTTAGGTCAAAATCACGACGAATCCCAACATAATAATAACAAGTATATTAACAAGGCTCTGGGAGAGCCATTTCGATGGTTAAGGCGGATTAGAGGCCTCGGGTTAGGTCAACCTTTTTACGAGATTCAAGATAATAACCTTGAATTGGGTTATATCGATGTCAATTTAATAACCAATGCCACGGGTTTTTGCCGCAACAATGAAACCGTTTACTTTCTTTTCGCGAGCGTATCTTCATCGCATTTTTCTACGATTCACATTTTTATGATTATAATGACATTTAACAATATAATAAAGTGGCTTTCAGCTCTCTTTCGTTTCACATTTGACAGAATCGGTCTACCATTGTTTAAGATTTACTTATAATGTCGCTCTCTTTTAAAACTGCCTGTAATGTTTACGTAACAGTTTTCTTTGTTCAATCTTCACAAGTCAACTATTCACAGGCAACCATTAAAACCATACGAAACTTAAATTATAATGGTTTCAAAATTATTGAAAACTTTTCAGGATATTTTAAGGGATTTGATAATGTTTCAATAGAAAATTGTTTAATTTCAGAAAAAAAAAAATAATAAATCTATACGAGTAAGAAATATTTTATGTTTCGTCATTTCTATTGCTGCGAAAATGACTCAAATGTTAGCCAGTTTATATATCATCAGGTTATCTCTTTTTTTTCCTTTTTTTTCCTTTTTTTTTTTTTCCTTGAAGATGCTCTTCGTGGGTGTAGTCAATTTTTACGACCACATAACTGGACTCGTCCCATATAAGAATAATTTGTGTTCCAATACACAACCCACCTACTTTACTCCTCATAACATTTGTCTCAAAATCCAATAACATACATATCTAAACATTTCCGCATGAACAAAATGGTTTAACAATATCGTATAATGGTTTAACAATACGTATTGCTGAAAGTTTACTTCTCGTCAACTCGAATTTTATTGCACCGTACACTAAATCCACAGATTTATAATGCAAAAATTTTATATTAAACTATATTAATGATATTCCTTGGCACTAAAATCTTTATTTACGTCGTTCCAAATCAACAATCACTGAAAATACAGCTATAATGTTTAATCGTCTATGCAATCTTTCACTCTTCGTTTTTACTCTCTTTTGAGATGTCCATCGAAAATAATTCAGTAAAATCGTTATATTTTAGATTTTTAACAATTTTAGCAATAATGTTAGCGATAATGTGTTATTCTTTATAATACATAAAAATTCTACCATACGTATTGTAATTTCTGCCAGTTTTTTATGAACAAAACAATTATGTAAGTAGCAAAAATGAATTTAATTATACCATTATCCCAGCGTTGATAGAATATGGTAAAATTTCATCAAATTTTTCTCTGCGCTTATGGCTCGGAATGCGAGCGCTATTGTTGAATCCTCCTGTCTTGGTAAAAACTTTCCTCAAACGCTGGCATCTACGACTTGAGCACAGCAGGGCATAATCGAGTGGTGCTCTATTTCCCGCGATGGAGGGCACGAAGAAAGAAGGATAGACGTAACGATGGAAGAAGGACGAGAGCAAAGTGAAGGCGGCGGGTTCCGTTTGCAAGTTAGTCTTTGCTTCGTGGAACTGGAGTATATAGCCTATAGTTCACCAGGCCGGGTCAGTCTGGTTGACACGTAGCCTGACAGACAAGATGCTTGTCATGAAACTTTATTGATCATGATGGGAAAATGGCCATTATCGTAGCCAGGGCAATTGCCTCGAATCGCCATCAAAAGGATCAACATCAAAATAACCCACGCGAACCACATATCCTATCATAAGCCATCGTTCAGTGTCGCAATATTGCTTTATGTCTGCTATGGCAACTTGTACTTTTACTCAGAGCACGAACTATTTAGCATGACAATTCAAACAAGATTTACACGTGATTATAAGTATCGAACAATGCGAAAATTGTACGATAGCGAACAATGTGTTTGTGCACAAACTCATTTTCCTTTGCAATTTCGGCCTTTTCTTTTTTTTTTTTTTTTTTTTTTTTACCGATTTAAGACCACTGGCAATCAAAAATGCTAACTTTTTTGTTTTTAATTTGTCCATTTACTACATAATTATTACTGAATGATTTTTATAATAAAATAACATAACAGCCATGGCATACAAAACTGTCATGGCTGTTGTTGAAATATATCGTTCAATTAAACGCATAAAGAAGATGAGAAAATGGACGATCGAGCATTAGTTGATCGAGTATCCACTGAACATTATTCAGCAGGCTCATCAGTGGTAATGTTATTCATTCGTGTTGCCATGAAATAATGGTTCCGGCCTAAATGCATTAATTACATTGGCCAACCGACTTTAGTCGGACTTTTCTTCGGGTGTGATTGATATTTATTTCAACTAATGAGTAAAAAATCAGGCACAAGCTGCTGATGTGAAAAATCTATCCAATGTAAATTAACCTAACCACCAGTTTTCATAAAGATCTTATGCAATTGTGCCAGAATTGCGACATATTTTGCTGGTTGGCAATTTTGCAAAATGAATTAAAATTTCACAGTCGATTCCCTCCAAATCCCTATGTATCATTATCAAATTTTGAACTTATGCAAATATATTTCATAAAATATATTCCGAAATATATAACTTTTTGCCGCAAAATATATAATAAACATAAGTATCATATATTTTTCGGTATATTTTCAATGATATATGATTTATATTTTTTTTCAAAATATATAAATTTGTTTAATTTCATGGGCAAGATATTTTTGCCACGATGAATCCATTAATTATACGTTTCGATTGATCTAAACTCAGGTCGTTTATGTTTTACACGTTCGAATGAACGAACCACAACGAAGGATAGTCATCAAACTTTTTTTCGACTAATACAAAAGTTATTGCATTCTTTCGACATCATCATCATTCTCCATTAACTCTTTTGTCAAATATCATGGCAACATCAATGATGAAACAAGTTTTAGCGAATGTGAAAGTGCTAAAATACTTGTGAGGGTTTGAGTTCTGATCGTTGTGCAAACATCCTGAAATAAAAATGTTGATTTGGGATCCTCTTTAAAATACGTATCCTTCTTCGAATCCTACAACGTCTACGAAAGAAAAAAAAAAAAAATTAATTTTCATTGAAAATAAATACACTGAGCAAAATTATTAGTTGATTTTATGTTGTTTAAGAAAATCATTGATCATTAGAATCAATGTTGTTAAGAGTATTTCTAATTTTGGGATTAAATGTTTATCGAACCTCCCTGTGTCCTTGTGTTACTTATTTCCAAGAAAGAAAGAACCGCAAACAGTGATTTAGAGGAGATCGTAATGAACTGGGCGTAGCTGGGAACTCCTCGTGATTCCCAACGACCGTGCAGTGCCATCTATTGCGACGATACTTTGCATTTGGCAATAATTATTCCTTGTTACGCAAGCGTCATCCTCCTAGCTGCAATAGAAATTGCCGCTTGTAACAGTGCCCAAAAAGGCATTATATCTCCGCTACGAAATTTCGCAAATTGACAATTCGCAAATTGATATTCGCATTTAATCGGACCAAGTATTCGATGAACATTTCCCCATGAAAGATTCATGAAGACAACGAAATTTCGTAGCGCTAATTGAGGGGGAGATAATATAAATGAACTTTCGTTAAAAATGGGAGCTCCATTAAAGTTTGTCAGAAGTTGAGCAATATCATGCCGCATTATTGGGGAACGTTTTCAATTAGAATGGTAAACGCGCGTAATAACGAGGCATTCGTTTTTTGAATTAAAACCGACTTGGCTTCTTGTCCGATTGTGCAATCAAATCTTATATATTAGGGGTCACTTGGTTATTGCAGTTTTAAATGAGAATTTCTTTTTCCTGTAGTTCCCGAGTTATACCTAACGGACATTTCATTTTATCAAATCATTTTTCCAACGCATAATTGTTTTGGCTAGCGAGTAATCCTGATGCTAATTTATGGACATATTCTTGTAGTTAAACACCATGTTTAATGTTACATTTCCTGTTCTGGGTGCTTCCTACAAATGTTAATTGGAATTTGCAATATAAGCACACGTACAACATATGCGAACATTTTTGTGGCTTCACTCGAAAGACTGCCATATTTTTATAGAACTACTGCTTTCGTTTGTCTTAAAGTAAAGGCAAATTTCGTTTTAAGAGAAACCTCGCAGAGAAAAAATGTTACAAAAACTTTAATTTTACTAATGATCATACCAAGTTTGTTTAAAGCAATGCTTACTTTGGAATAAATTTATGATTCGAACTAAAGTTCTCCTTGGTTCCAATGAATCAACTTTGACGTGATAAGGATCTCATTCGCAGAAGAATTATAAAACGTAATTATATTTAAAGATAAAGTTAAATCGTGCAACACAAAACCAATAGATGCGAAGTTTCTTTCTTTCTTTCTTTTCTTTCTTTGTCTTTTCCAAGTCTCTTTGTCCGTCTTTGTCGTCATTAATATTAGTACACGGAAAGAAAGGTTAAAGAATAACTGCTCGTAGAAGGCATCATAAACGGAGTCATAACTCGTCTCGGTGAATCCGCGTAAGGAGTTGTCAAAACAACTTTCGAGCTTTCGTTCGTGTAGTAATTTTCTTACTAAAATTCGAGAATTTATTAACACAGAATTGCATTAATAAATAAAAGCAAACAATTACAATTGAATTTTGTGTAATTATAACGATTGTTATAATTAGATTGCTCTCCCATCAAGAGGACGCCATGAATTAGGCTGGATGGAATAATTCGCATTTGAGAATTCGCATAAAGAGGTGCGAAAGGATGCAAGTAACTTTTTGACGTGATGTTCTAGGGCTGAAATTCCACTTCTTAGAAGCAGATGCTAGAGCTTGAAGCCAAGGACACGCGTACGTGCGTTTTCAGGTGTTCTCGGCGAGGTACTCGCTGTTCCCAGCAGGATTTATGGCCCGCGCCGCGGTAGTATTTCCTGACTGAGTCCGATTCATCTTGTTACACTTCCTCTTCTTCTTCTTCTTCTTCGTCTTCTCTCCTGTACTGACTTCCTTTTCTTCCTCGTTGGTCTGAAAGGCTTCGCGGATCGTGCACCGCGGCTTAATAGTTTCCACGTCGCGCAGCCAACCTCCTGAACTGGGCAATAAATCCTATCCAGGAGCTTATCGAGAGTGCCGCTGATTCGTGGACAACGGGCAAAAATGGCAAAGAGACGGGAAACCAACCCCAGGGACTTTTAAATAAAACGCACCACTACAAAATCTGGCGCAAAGAATGTCTAGTTAAACGCGAGCTATCATTCCGTTTTACTCGGGGAGTCAGGTAGATGCGCGCTGAGTTACTGGCAATTAGCTGAATAGTCCTGACTTACTCAACTGGAATGTTGATGAAACGATGCGAAGATGAACAAATTATTTTCACTTTAACGCAGTACGTACGATATCTCAAGATAGTAGTCGGATTCTTTTCAAAATTTAATCAATAAAAGTAAACATTACTATGCACCTGTGAGTCAAATTTCAGAAAGATTGTCTGTCTGTAAGCAGAGATATTTAATTTCAAAAATGTATAAATTAACGGTAACTCTTACGGAGCAAAGTTTTGCGAGCATAATAATTTTATTATAGCAACAAAACGAAAAGTCAGATTTCCATGAAAAACTGATATGGTGTGGTTTGACTAATGCAATATAACTACTAAAATTTTTGTCTACTAGTAATGCAGAATTCCATGATTTGTATTTAAAATTGATTTAAACTTCTCTTTTAGAGGATTTCTTAATTATAAATATAACTATCTCGTACATACTACCTTACTTTTTCTTTGGGGTTGTGAATAAATGATGATTTCGTGGAGTTTTTTAAAAATATTGTTCATGTGCTGTTTATCATAGGTGGTGTCAAAATCATTTAATATCATTTAATATTCTCTATCGTCAATAATTTTCATTGATTTTTAATTTTTCAAACAATAAAATTCACGACGTTTAAGTCCCTATTATTAATATTCGCTACAAATAAACTTTTACTCACTTTACTTTATCGTTAACACTGAAATGTTTAAATGACACACGTGCACGCGAAATTATCGCAGTCGTATAAAGAACGCCACTGTGACTAATATATCTTAACTTCACAAGTTAAAAAAGTGACATGTGTGTGCACTAGACGAACAAAGCAATGCAGAAAACAATGTGCATTTTGGTCAGTGTCATCATCGTTCCAGTTCTTGTAAGCAAGAAACAACAACACTCTAAACTATTATGAGAATTAATCTTAGATTATAATATTGTTGGAAAAAGTTTTTGAAAAGGATTTCAAAATGTACTGATCATATAAAATCATTAAAGACGAGAAAGACTAAAAAAAATATTTGTTTTAATTTCTAGGCCACAGAATATAAAACAAAATTAATAGAGGAATCTATGACGATTTATGAAAATGAATATATATCGTTACAAACGAAAGAAAAAGGCGATTATAGCTACGCTTACATGCTAGTTAGTAAACCTATTATAGAGACTGAAAATATTCAGGTAATTCATTTTTATATTATTATATTTTATAAATCAAAATTTAGAACAATACTAAAATTTCAAATTTACACTTATCCAGATCCTGACAATTTAGGCAGTTGACAATTTTTATTCCATAAAAAACATTTTTATAGCGCATTTTGATCAGTAATAATTGTAATATATTTTCAGCTTCTTATTCAAGCTCAGAGATTTGATGGTATACAATTTTCAATTTCTGATAACCCAATTAACATATGCGATGTTCTGAGAGACATTCAATTGGATTTAGACAATATCCTGACCAAATTCCAAGTCACAAGGATATTTAACTTCTATCAAGAGTCATGTCCCATCGATCTTGTAAG
>JABFQA010003204.1:0-10086 GCA_022817065.1 Probaryconus sp. ZL-2020
ACAATATTAATCTGAGAATTTTGCATTTTAAATGAATGTTTTGCACCTCCTGCGAAGCAAAATCATTAAGTAGGTAAAATGGTAGATTACGGTGACAGGTGATAACGTCAGTTTGTTTATGTTTAGCATTATTAAGGTGAGAAAATCCAATTTACCTTTCTTCTACAGTAATGTAATTCAAAATATCACGATCCACATTAAATTGACAAATTAATAAAAAAAGTACCACAAATATTTGCAGATGTTCTTGATATAGAAAAGCATAATTTGCATAAAAAAGTTTAACTTGCAATATCTGACTCTTATTTAATTTTGTGCAAATACTTAAACATCCGACAGTAATTCGTATAAAAGTCATCCAATCTGATTCAAAGTCAGATTTATTTCAGCGAGAAATAAATAATTTGTGAAAAATGCATTGAATGACACATTCATCTGTATGATTTGATGCAATATAATTTCACATAAATGAACGGTCAGAATGTGACCACATGGAGGAAATCAATAATCGGCAATTTATGAATTTACATTTCAGATTGAACGTGACAATTCTGGGATGCGCTTTCAACGAATCTGTGATAGCTAAATGATCACGAATGAATCTCTTTGAGGATGTACATAAAAATGTCAATGCATGTAATATTCAAAATTGGCGATTCATATTTTATACTTAAGCAACGTACAAATATTATAAATCGTAATAACACTTTAACATTAGTGAAAACTATAAAACAAAAACGTTTTTCAATATAATGTTAATATTAGTATCTGAATTTAACATAAAGAAAGTATCAATAATCAGCTTGATAATTTTCAGGTCTAATCAGTTAAATTGTTTCTAATTAATTAAACAATACACAACCGTCTTAACTATCTATTAAACGCCTGTTAAAACATTTAATAGACTAATGAACGATTAATGGCTGTCTGTTATTCCTTTGTGATCTATAGGAACTATAATATAATCAGCAATGCAGTAGTTACACAGTCATTGAAAGGAATTAATATTATCGAACTTTCAAACAATGCACCATTTCATTGATAGATTTATCTCATTATTCATTTTATATAAAACTTCATTAATAGAATACAAGAAGGATTGAATATTGCATATTACGAAATCTAAACGACTTTTATCATGTTCAAATAAGTTACAAAAAATCCCTAATAATAATATTTTTCTAAGTTAGAATTTGCATAGAAGTTATTAGAAAAAAAAAAAAAAAGTAAAAATGCACGAACCTAAATTTATTTGTGGCCAACTCTCCCAGTTCGTAAAACTTGATTTCCTCGGAGAAGACATCGAGGGGTACGTTGACCGGACGGCGAAGACGACCACCGCTCTGGTAATAATAGAGAATCGCATCGAAGGAAGGCCGATTCCGATCGAAGAAATATTCGTTGCGCAGTGGATCGAAGTAACGGATTCGTCTTGCCGGATCGCCAAGCAGCGTGTCCGGAAACTGGTTTAGCGTACGCAGTTGTGTCTCAAACCGTAACCCGCTCACCTGTATAACAATTTTTAAATATTAAAAAATTAATATCATTCAATCAAATATCATAATTTACAAAAAAATGATTATAACGTAAAGCTGACATTATCTTTTTGACACTTTATTGAAGTCACATGTTATTCATTGCATTCAATGATTAATACAATACACTATTTATAACGATACAAAAGTGTATTGTTAAATAACTCAGAGGATAACATTGTCCTTTATTTATTGAACGTGTAATCCATTATCAAAAAATAGTACAAGATAATAATACGAAATTGGATAAAAATAAGATTTAAAAAATCAATGAACTCGCAGCGTGGATTATCGAAATACTCTGAAAACTAAAGATGTGACAAGTCATTGATCCGAAAGGAAATATTTTCTTTTACGAGAAATGTCGGTATGATATGAATTGATTTTTAGCTATATTTCGTGAAATCTCTGCATTGCTGTACTCCCGTCATGTTGTTGTAAGATGAGATAAAGATTTGGTTTAACATGTAAAAAGAATAAGACAAAAAAAAAAAACGCATGATAGCATTACGTCGAAAAATAGATTGAAATCTTGTGTTTAGTAGCAAATCTGACTTGACATTCGACAACTTTGAATAGAATCTGAAACGCAAAAACTTTTTGTCGTAACTTCAACTGTTGAATTGACGTGGTTCATATTGCATATCGTGAAGTTATGAACTTGGACAGCTACTTTGTTAAAAACAACTTTACTTTGATTTTTACCCGAGTTTCTTAACACTATCATCATGAATTTAATAATATCTACATATTCAGTTTTCATGTCAATCAAATTTTCCGAAATGAAGTCGTAAAAATTTTTTTATTGTTTCTTTATTGCAATATTTTGAGATTTATGGCCATAAGTGACGATCATTTAACCATTCACTTTTAATAAAGTTCGTCACAATTTTACATTGATACTAAATTGTTCAACGACAATTCTATCATATTTAAAACAGAACGTCAGTTTCGGATGTTTTTTAATTGTGAATAACCTTTTCTCGTTTATTCGTGGAAGTGTGTAAAAATTTTATAGCTAATAAAATATTTGATTGTTCGTATAAAAAAACTTGAGATCCTCTTAAGTCTTCACATTAATGACTCGAACGGAACTTAAGTATCTCAGAAATATCACACATCGTTCTAAGCTAAAGTACACTCCCTAGAAGATAACAGTATCTTTGTTGCAAACTCATTAGCAAAATGAAATTTTCAAAAATAACAAAGAAACAAACGTTTCAATACTTGAACAATTCTTCTTTTCTTTATACGTAATTATAACTTTAATTAGTAACATAAAACATGTTTCTATAGCCCCTTGTTTCGAGTGTAAACATGTGATAAAGAATTCGTGAAAGTGAATATGTCGAAATAAGTTTGGAATTTAATTGCAAGAAAGTAAATGAAGCATCGCGATAATAAAGAATGCCAGAAAATAATTGATTGTCACTTCATTAATTCGCGTCATTCGTGCAAACAGATAATTTGAGATTCTTGTACACGCGACCTTGGCTCGTGCTGTAATGGTCTTGATTTCAAGACCAACTTGGACAAATGCCAAAGATGTGTCTAGGTCAGGCATGTCCAAATTTCATTGCAAGGGGTTCGATCGTATATAGGCCTTAACGCATTAATTTTACGTTGCTAATATGTACAGTACTCTTATAAAGTCACATAAAATTTCACTTACTCCTGACCATTCTAAAAATGTTTATCCCTGAACACATTTTCAGCAAAATTACACTTTATAGACTCAACAAAATTATAGCAATCATAAATTGTCAAATTTTAAATGCACAGTTAGATAAGGAATGAGAACGTGAATCATTTAGAAAACTATGACAGTTTTAATTGAAGCATTTTACAAAAAATATTGCCATTAAAGCGTGGCTTTAAACAATGGAATTGTAAGTTATGGCCAGTTAACTCCAAGAATCATCTTCGTTTATAAATGCAAGACATCCTTTGTGAATAGCACTACGGTAAAAATGTAATAAATTTTTCAGACGTGCATTAGTCTAATAAGGATTAAAAACACTTGACATTAAGCCATCGTTTATGATTTAATTAGTTTTGAAATGTCTCAAGATGACATTTCATTTCAGTAAAATAAGAAAAGAAGCCACGTAAATCAATTTTTATAATAAGAAAATGGATACTTTCTATTTTATTAATAACGGTTAAGAATTTTAATAAAAAGTAATATAGAAATTCAATTTTTCCACTACCATAAAATCACAAATGACTATAATATTTCAAATTCCAAGATGAGTGATATTGTAGAAGAGTCTCGATATTTAGTAATCAATTATATTTATAATCAAATTATTAACCAATTTCTTGACAAGCTGAACAATTGGAATAAAAAGAATTCGGCTGGTATATGCTTTCATTCATTAAAACTTGTTTACGAGCATCGCGAAATTATGTCTTTCATGGTTAACGAGTTTTACAATGTTATTACTTTTTAAATACAAATGCAATTTAGAATTTTCATTCCACGTAATACAGTTTGAATCTCTTTTGACAATATTTCTCCGATATTTCACGATCAATATGTCGTTATGAAATTTCGTACTTTTTAATTCTTTTATATACTTTCATTATATAGCCTTCCTATATTTTCCCCTGCGATGCTTGCCTTATGTACTACGTTTCACATGTTGTGTATTAAATGGAATATTTGATTCTGCGCTTGCGTAAGAGCTCTGTTACATTTTTCAATTTTCTCTCATTCTAGAAATTATCTTCTATTAATAATAAGTCTTGTCTGTTATCTTAGGATTTTTTAAATGTGTAATTTAATTATTCAAACATCGTAATGAAGTGATTCATTAATTACTTTTTCTCTTCATTCAAATATTCAAAGGATGTATTGAGAAATTTCAATATTGAAATATTATCTTAAAAAAAGAAGAAAAAAAAATTCAGTGATACAGAAAAAGAATGGTCAGACAAAGTTTTAACTCTATCAATTCAGAAAAAAAAAAAACAAAATAAAATAATTGCTGTGAAAAGAAATGGTTTTGTTAGTTTTATGTAATAGATATTTCTGAACATGTTGTGGTTTAATAATTTTCCGAGATACTAAATGAAAAATAATAAAAACAATGAATGCTATCGATGATGAGTCAAAGTGAAGAAGACTTGTTTTGTTCCGACATAAAAAGAAAAATAACTGACTTGTGAAAGAAATATCAGTAAACAAGGAAATAAGAGTAAATGAACGTATTGAAGTAATAAAATTGACGTCGAACAATTAACGATGAAGTTAAATGTCAACAATGCCTAATGTTTAATTTTTTAATTGTCTTTAAACCTGTGCTATTGTTTATAATTGTTACGTTTTAAGTTTCACTCTAATGAATATTTATTAAGCTGACATATTAAGTTTCATATGCTAAACTAGAAATATTCTGATGGTGAAATTAAACATTATTAATGTGTTGGTACAAATTATATATCTTCAGATTTAATTAATGAAAAAACAAATTCATTTGAATTTATATAGTTTCACAATGTGCAATGACGACATTAGTTTGGCTAAGAACCATGTTTAAGTGACAATAATTCGATACAAAACAGAAAATTCCACATTTACTGAGTAACGTAATTAATGAGAATTTATGTAAGAACAGTAGACAAAATAACTATTCATTACAATCATTAAACTCAATTAAAATTTGAAACATTTAACTATAATTTATTTAAAACATGTTATAAACATATTTACAAATGAAAAACTGTAACTTCTATATTCGCATCCACAAAGAACGTTTTTATCAGCAATTGAATTGAATATTGAATGAATAATTGAAAATATACAACTAAATATTCAACAGAGATGTATTGAAATATGTTGAACTTACGTTGATGACGACCCTTTCACAAAAGTCATGATCGTGCGGGATGGGTTCGAAGTGCTTGACACCTGTGTATTGAGTATGTGGATTCGCACCGTCCTCGTCTTGGCTGCTGAGCTTTGGCAGCGATCTGTAAAACACGATACGAACGATAATTGAATTAGTGTCTTCTCCACTCAACTAACTGAGAAATTAATCAAACTTTTTATTCGAAACAAGTAACTATCTTCTTCAAAAACAATGCCACTTTTCTTATTAAATTTTCATGTTATTTAACAAATGTTTCACATTGTCATAACATTGCAGATGTTTATAAGACTGCATTAATCAAAACTTGTTACCGTGTTAAATAACTTTATCACGCTTGACATGTTTCTTAATAGACTTTTGGAACTGCTGTATACAAAATATTAAAAAAGATTCATGACGTTCTCTCTCTACAGACCTATGCAAATTGTGGTAGAAAAAATTAATTACTCTTTACCCAACTGTTTTTCTTTGCACAAAGTTTTATTAAACGTTTAGTATTTTAGGTTTTGTTCCCGAACAGTGATGATATGACTCTAGGCATACAGAAACTGAATTTACGAAACCAATAATTAAAAGTTGAAATAAAAAGTTGCAAATTGATTTTTGAATACCGAAAATTGTACTATTTCTATAATTGTGCAAAATTGATGAACAACGACTTTGCAAATTATTATTCTCATAAAATTTAAAATGTACTTAAGCTAAGTGATATTCTGGAATATTGCTAATTAGGTTCATTGAGTGCGAATATACTCATTTAATGAGTATATTCGCAGACTAATTAAGTTCGTTTCGTTGTCATTTAATTATTTTTAAATACAATATTGATTACAAAGCGATGCCAAAATGATTAACAGATTGTTTAGTCGAACGAATGTCAAATGAGAAAAACAATTACGCAAAAACACAATTTGCAAACCTGTTGGATGTTCATTTTCCTATTGGGAAAAAAGTATTTAACAACAACATAACAATTCGATTAAGACCAAAATTTGTATTACAACTGTATTTAGTAACTTTGCAAATTATTCATACGACTTTGTAATTGTTCCTTTCACTTCAGTAGCATTTGTAATAATTTCTATTCAATGATTGATTAACTTTACAATCTTAATGAATTTGATAATATAAAATAATTAATAAAATAAGAGAAAAATAAACGAATCCATACAAAAATCGAACGAAATGATGGCTGACATTTAAATTCCAATCAACTGAATTATCTAATAAAAACATTAATGTTTCAATAAATTATTCATTTTCAATTAAATTTAAATTAAGTCTGTATGATATCACAGAGCATGTAAAATTAACATATACCATTAAAAAAAAATCGATTTATGAATTCTACTAATAAGCTTCGTTATTTATATTGTAAAACACATTTAACCAATTTTGCTAAAAGTAATATATATTTCATCAAAGTAATTGTTCAACAGTTTTAGTCTTTATTTTAGAATACGCCTAATAAACCAACGTCTACGCCTCGATTAAAAAAGAAATACAATTGTCAAATCAAAATGTCAATTAAAAATGCGATTCAGGACTATATGGACCATAAATTCTTTTTCTAAGAGCAAACTGTAGATAAGAATGAAATTCAAGTTACAGTCTAAAACATAATTAATGAAAGCATAAATCAACCGCGACATACAGGAGTTAGAAAGGAATGTTAATTTATAATCGAATAAAGAGCAATTACATAATCGGACGTTTATTGTTATTTATCGTTCGAATGATAATGTACATATGTAATTTGGCAGAATGCTTCGCCTTAAAGTAATGTTTAATAGCCCGTCCGACTGGCACTGAACTCATTAATCCATGCAACTGACTGTGGTATCATGCGATCGCGTGATCTCTCTTTGCAAACGTAGAGAAGAAAAAAAAATAAAAAAAAAGCATTCCAAATTGTGACTTAATATGACTAGAACCGAGTCGGCGAGGATCCCACTTCTTTGGCTCGACGGGCACGCGTCTTTGCAAAAAGTTCGGAAATAAAGTTTCGGCCATGACTAAAAATAGCTGCTTACGCCGCAAGAGACTTTTGAACGGCTAAACGTCAATTTTCATCTTGAATTTACTAATGTTTGGGCGAGAAAGAGAGTACGTGATTTGCTCGGGGAATGTGTATGGTGATTATTCAGAAATTTTCAAGAATTATAAATAATGGAGATTAATCTTTTCTACTTTTCTACTTTGTTAATTAATTTTCGGTTAAATAGTAATTAATAATTTATAAGTAATGTAACGATTGTGTTGCATAAGAAATTATTCGATAAAGACAGTGAAATTACTATTGCATGTCATAAGTAACAATGCCACTCTATTAGTGTAAGCTCTATGATCCACAGAATGTCGGATTCTGATTCCAGTGCTGTATCCATTGAGCCTCGACGATTTAGAGAGATCGAAATTGTGAATCTCTAGTGAACATGAAGGGTTTCGTTTGAATCGTCATGAAATTTTATGAGTTTACTTGGACTTTCACAAATTTATAATTTTTTTTTTATTTCGCTTTGTGTCGCTGAAATATTTTCGTTTTTTTTTTTTTAATAATCCATCCTTGCCATCTCAATTTCACTGTTCATGTCATACTGAACAGATTTGACGGATTAAAAATAAAAGTTAAACTTGCTCTTCATTTTTCAGAACATAAAGTAATTGTTTATTTTTCGATTACCTTCATATACTATGCACCAAGAATTCTGTCGAACCGTTCTTTAAAAATAAAATAACGTGATACGGAATTCTGAATGAATACTTTATTATCAGATATGAAATTTCGCAACGGTTTCGCTGCACACGTAACGTAAAAATAATCAATACTATATGCACTCCATCATTAAAGCATCTTTCGTGCATTAAACCTCAACTCAGTTTATGTATTATTAAACGCTTCTCATTTTTAAATGGCATACATAGGAAGTAAAACTGAAAGACACAAATGAAAATTGTAAAAACTTTTCATGTGTGTAAAATTTTAAATTAATTCATATATTTATAAACCAGTTTGATTAAACATAAATAATTTTAAATTGAATCTATAAATAGAATTCAGTATCTATTTCCACGTTAATTTATGTTGGGTGTTCTAGTTTTTCTAACTTATGCAGTAAGTTTCGTTGAGTCTGCTGATTAATTATTTCTATATAGATATTAGATTGATTCAAGTTGAACAAACGTTCGTTAAAGATAGTAATATGTCTGTCCAAATAAACTAATAAAGAACAGAGAAGAGAAATTTGGTCAATGTGATGAAGCTTTAAAGTCCACGGGCATTCAAACATGTTCAAACAAAACTTGTGTTAAAATACTAGAAAATAATATTGTTATCATTGTAATCAAACTTCCAGCTTTCCACACATTTGAACTGACTTTACAATTTGGGTAATTACACATTTTTATATTATCTTTAGTTAAATGTACTTTTTTAGATTAACTTTAATTAACTCAAATTTCCGACCGCATTATTTACTCTGTTATTAAAAGTCGAAAAAGTAACGAACAATGTTTGTTCTCTCTCTCTCAAAAAAAAAAAAAGAAGTGTTTAAACTTTTTTCTTATCAAAATACGATCAGGTAAATAGATAAATCTGATAAAAACGAGTTATACGATTAAGAGAAAATATAACTTTAGAATCTTCCCCGTGAATTTTTAATCCCGAGTAGATTCACTTGAGGCCTGAAATGAAAATCCTGAAGTGTATAAATGGCGGTATCGAACGAGCATTCGTTTACGCATCGGATTTGGCCGCAGTGCGGCAGTGAATTTGCCAAAGTCGAGAGATTCCTCGCGAGAGATAAAAGAAGTTTGAATGGGTCGAGCCTAGAAAAGATTATTCTGGTATTCTTTGAACACAGCAAGCCGCGTTTCGGTCCCATTACTAATTCAGTCTCTCGTCAAGACGTCTAGTATCCTTCCTGACTCTCCAAGCTCTCTTTCCGTCCGACATCCGCCGACAACTTTTTTTCACTAGCTTCGAGTCATTTATGGCCTACTGCTCCGAATGGACCTAGTCTACTGCATCCTATTTAACGGACTCCCACACATTATTACGTATTCATCTGGCCAACGACAGAAAGAAGAATGACACCGTTCATCGTGTTCGCACTTCAAAGTTCCATCTTTCACGTCAATCGCGATTAGTTAATTTTTTTTGGAACGTTACCAAAATTTTTATTCAACTTTAGAAATTATACTCGGTGATGGATTAGTTAAAATACACTCGTTAAAAGTTGTACGTTTTCTTTCTTTTTTTTTTTTTTTTTGTCGACTACCTGGAGTTCGAGAGAAAGTTAAAGTTTGTGCATTTTAAAAATAGCAAATTCTCAAAGGGAAAATGTGCTTTTGCTTTTCCACTTATTCGAAATAGACCAATCATTTGTAACATTTCTTTGTAATGTAAAAACTTAAAGTTGAGTTTGACGTAGCGTTGTTTCTTCAGCATGAAATAACTGAGAGTTTTAAGAGACTGTTGTTGGCTGACGTGAAATGAAGTATATTTTAAAAACTACAATTGATTTTCGAATGCAATGATGATAGATAACCCCGATAGAACATACATATTTTGAACGTATAATATACATATATTATACGTATATTATACATATAAGAGCTAAA
Organism: Probaryconus sp. ZL-2020; assembly: GCA_022817065.1. NCBI lineage: Eukaryota > Metazoa > Arthropoda > Insecta > Hymenoptera > Scelionidae > Probaryconus > Probaryconus sp. ZL-2020. Next base: position 10,034 of record JABFQA010003204.1, read on the forward strand.
TAACAGCTAAATGTCCATCTAATATACGTATAATATATGTATTGTTCTATTAG
>JABFQA010003205.1:0-10084 GCA_022817065.1 Probaryconus sp. ZL-2020
ATGTTTTTAAATTTTAAATTAGAACAACTTCCCCCGACAACTATCTGCAACTTCACACCGATAACGCGAGAACAGCGATAACGCTGTGAAGTTAGCAGTTATGTCATGATCTTTTTAATAGAGGATATAATAATACATAATTATTCACTCGAAAATTATATGTTTTTAAAAATATTTTCATAATAATGGAAAGGAAACAATCTTTTTTTTATAATTATCATTAATTTATTTTTAATTCATAATGATACATAATTAGTCACTGAAAAATGTAATTCAGTTAAATTTTTCTAATTCCATTTTGAACAACTCAACAACACATTTCTCAAAATCGTTATCAGCATAATTAACAGGCAAAGTTTCATTACACTCGATTGTCTTGTTATAAAACACTCCTGCATCTTCAATATCAGGAAAGTAGTAACCACTGTATATTCCTTTCTCCATGATTTCCATTTCTAACTTGAAAGGGAATGGATTTTCTCGAAGAATTACATTCAAATTATTCAGTTTACTAAGAAAATTTGTCGGTAATGTGTGCAATAAATTTTCCTCTAATTTAATACCTCTTAAGGTTTCAATATTTGAAACAACATTTGCAAAATTATCGTCAATCGCAGATATTCTGTTGTTAGCAAAGTTAATAACTTTCAAACTGTTCAGATTTTTAAACCAAATGCCTTTTAAAACAGTTATTTTGTTAAAAAATACTACAAGATCCTCAAGCATTGATAGGCCTTGGAAAGCATTGTCTTCTATCTTTTCGATGCCACATTGATAAAAAACCAATTTGTATACAATAGATAATCCGGCAAATACATTGTTCTTAAGTTTTGGAATGTTAGATGTTAAAAATCCAATACCGAAAAATTCCGTTTGTGGGGTTTTTAACACATCGGCTTTATAATCGGTTGACTTGAAACAGAACATTGCATCATATGGTTCTTTAAATCCTATTCGGACACACGCAGAATTACAAAATGTTAACAAAATGCCGAATGTAAAAAATCCAAAAATCGACTTGAACTTCATGATACAACAGAACTTAATTCACTGCAATAATTTTGTTTAATGAAATTAATTTTCTTTTCAAATGTAGCAGGAAAATTATTATCATTAATAATAAAAAAAAAATATTATATCGAAGTTCATATAAATTATAATCATTATATAACTATAAATAAGAGATAACAGAGACCTTCGTAAAGACAAAACATTAATTGCAAATAACATTTTTTTAACATTTTTAATTGAAATTAATTATGACGATTGAATTTCTGTAAATAAATTTTATACGATATCTGATTAAAAATTAATCTTCTTTTATTAACATCATAATGAATAAAACATACAATTGTTTCCTCAACGAATTGTTTCCTCAATTAATTGACATTTTCTAAATCTTTATTAAACAACTGAATAACACATTGTTCAAAATCTTCATCAGAATGATCAACGGGCAAGGTTTCATTGCACTCGGTTGTCTTGTTGGTAAAAACTCCTATTTCAATATACTGCATAGTGTAGAAAGGATTCTTCCAGGCAATTATTTCCATTTCTTGTTTAAAAGTCCAAGGATTTTCCATAAGTATAACATTTATGTCACTGAATTGGCTGATGAAGTTCGATGGTAAAGTCTGTAAATAATTTTGTGACAAGTCCAAGCGTCTTAATTTAGATAACTTTGAAACAACTTCTACAAAATGCTCGTCAATGCTAGTGATCCTGTTTTCTGTACATATTATATGAGTCAATTTTTGAAGATTTTCAAACCAAACGCCTTTTAAAGTAGTCAGTTTATTATTAGGTAGAACCAATTCTTCTAAATTAGAAAGTCCTTTAAATGCATGATCTTCTATATCTTCAACCCCACATTTAAAAAGAACAAACATATGTATGTTATTTAATGCGTCCAAAGCTCCGTTCTCAACTTTGGGAATTGGAGATAATAAGAATCCAAATGCCGCAGTTTCCTCTTTTGGAACTTTTGAAACATCAGCTTTATAATCCAATGATTTAACACACATCATTGCTTCATATATATGCTTTCTTTTAAACCGAATACACCAAGCATTACAAAATGTTAAAGATATGGTTAAAACGAAAAATCCAAAGAGTAATTTCAAATGCATATTGTGGCCGATTTAACACAACTTTATCTGTTGCTCTAACTTTATAAACTGATATTCACTTATTTTCAAATGTAACAGGAAAATTATTATCTCGGGTTTAAGAAATAATATATATATATTTCAGTTGATAATTTGAAATTGTTGTATAATCATTTATCTTAGTAAAAATTGTTAATATCATGACCGCAGTTACATTTTTAAACAAAAAGATTATTTCAGGATATTAAGAGAAAATATTACTGTAATATGTTGCAACATTTCTTTATTTAACATTTTCTAATTTTTGAATAATTCAACATAACATTCTTTAAACTCCATATCCAAAAGTGCGACAGATAAACTTTGCTTACGCTAACCGATTGAAAACATCTTTATTAGATTTACAAAATTTACATAATTATATTGATAAGAGTATTATTTAAGTTTGAAATTCAAACTTTGAATAGATTCAACATCATTCTTGAACATGTCAACAACACATTTTTCAAAGTCTTCGTCAGTATAATCAGCAGGCAAAGTTTCCTTACATATGCTTGTCTTATTTGATATATTTTCAACACTTATTTCAGCAGCGTAATAATTATAATCCAGCCATTCAATGAGTTCTGCTTCTTGTTTAAAAGTCCAAGGGTTTCTATAGAGAGTTGTGCGTTCAAAATTATTTAATTGACCAATGAAATTCGATGGTAATTTAGTCAATTCATTTCCACTCAAGTCAATGGCTTTCATTTTTGGCAACTTTGAAATGATATCAACAAAATCATTTTCAATCACGCTGATTCTATTATTATCGAGCATTATTCTTTCAAGACTATCAAGGTTCCGAAACCAAACCCCCTTTAATGTTGTCAGTTTATTAGAAGGTAATGCTATTTCGTCTAATTCAGATAATCCTTCAAATGCATGATCTTCTATATCTTCAATATTAGCAAAGAAGAAAGCTAGCTTAACTAGATCAGGTGACCTTTTGAATGAACGGTCTTCAATTTTTGGTATTTCGGATATCAGAAACGCAAGGGCAGTTAGTTCCACTTTTTCGTCTATTGGTATTTTTAACATATCAGTTTTGTAATTCGTGGAATTGTAGCATATCACAATTATTCCGTCTGTAACTGATGGTTTTGTTGTTCGAATACACCAAGCATCACAGAATGACAATAATGCGGTGTAACTGAGAAACGCAAAAATGAATTTTAACTTCATATTGCAAACTGTTTAACACAACGTTGTTAACTGCATGAAAGATCATCAAATTCACGTTGTTCTCGTTTCATTCTTATCGACATTATATAACTTCCTCTTGACATAATCAATGTAAGCAATCAATTTTTATTAATATCGAAATGATATGCACATATTTATTGCATTTTTAATGCATCTACAAAATCATCTTCAATGAACGTAATTCTATTACCTTCACGTAATATTTTTTCCAGGTTGTTCAGGTTTTTAAACCAAACTCCTTTCAATTTTGTCAGTTTATTATAATTGACATCGGATTCTTATTATCTTCTAAATTGGATAATCCTTCGAAAACATGATCTATTTCTTCAACTTGAGAATGATAGAAACTTAGGTGCTTCAAATAAGTTGAATTAATGAATGATCTATCTTCGATTTTTTGAATATTGGATACAATAAATCTTAAAGCCATAATTTCTAAGAATTTTTAAGACATCTGATCTGTAGTTGTTCGAATTATAACAAACCTTATTACTAAGTGTACCTGCTTTAGGATTATGCATTCGAAAACACCAAGCATTACAGAATGATGATAATGCAGTTAACGTTGAGAAAGTAAAGATTAATTTCACATAAATGATCATCTAACAATAAGTTATCCTCAGTTAATTTTTATCAATATTATATAAGTTGACTCAGTTATTTTTAAATTTGTTTTGAACTTATTAAGATGATTTGTCAGTCGAGGCCTGTCAGAAAAAGACAAAAAGAGGATTTTCCATAAGTTCTCACTCGCACACAAGCAACGAGTGACAAATCACCTTAAGAGGATTTGTTACTCTCTCGCACTATTTAGTGTCTTTTGTGTTTAAATTGTTAACAAAAAAAAAAATTTTAAAAAGGGGCGACGTCGGACTATTCTTTATATATAGGAGAATACTCTGAAAAAATTATTTAATTGTATGTACAATTATTAGTATATAAAATTATACATACAATTGTACAATTATTAGTTATGTAAAATTATTTAGTTGTATGTCTAAATTGTTTGTCCTTTATTAACCTTCTACATAAGTTAGTTTCGAGCGGATTTGTAGGTATTAACCCTCCAGTACTCGCGTTGTTTTTAGTATCTTTGTTTATCAACAAAAATGACACTCGAACTTCTTTCTCTTGTTAGCGCGTAGATAACAACGCGAGTGCTGGAGGGTTAAATATTGTTAGAAAACAAACATGCAATGAGAGTTGAAAGAACGTTCAGTAAATATTTATATTCTGCATTCTGCAAAAGACATTGTAATATTGTAGACATCCCTTCCTTCTAAGTAGATTACCACGACCCCCAACAACACAGAATGTCCAAAACGTTCATTGAACGTTACATTTACATTTAATAAACGTAGAACTGGCCGCAAACATTCAATGAACGTTCAATAAGCGTTTATAAACATTTCTGTGTTGTTAGGAACTATTGTATTACTAGCGCCATCACACTTCTGTAAATATTATTTTGCAATGACGTTATAAGATTCGAATTCCATTTCAGTTGTTTCTATTTATTAATTATATACTTTTTCTTTTTCAGGTTGGAAAATATCTATTTTAAGAAACAGAGCATTTGTTGCTCCGAGATTTTTTTACGTAATCTTGTTGATAGAAAGTGCTCCGAGATTTATTTATAAATCTTATTTATTTTGCTCCGATATCTGTCATAGATTATCGTTAGAGCATTTGCTCCGAAGTATACTTAATATACTAGTTTGAGCATTTTAGAGCCTATTTTATAACTATATTAAGTATAAAATTCTAATATTATTGTTTCAATAAAAATATTAATAAAACAAATAAATTAAGAAAGTCACTAGACTGTTTATTTCTTCCTGAAATACACATTTATTTCTACCTAGTTTTGCATCACATCACATTTTGTTACACGTAAGGTTCAATCATTGTAATTAAAATGGCAGTAAAAGTAAATGACGAATTTATGTCAATTATAAGAAATAATCGTATGTTGGAAGAAAATCATATAGATATGTTTTATAACCTTATACGTGTTTATTATCCTGATTATGATCCTCTTCCTTCTCTAAACTTTTATGTTACTGATGAAGGATATATTGAACCCATTTCACAGAATAAGAAACATATTCAAATACTGTTTTCTTGCGCTGACATTAATGATCAAAGAACTTTTAATTTTGGACATTGGGTTTGTAGCTATTACGATACAAAAAACCTATTTATATATGATTCTTTAAATAGAAAAAAATTAGATACAATGCATGAAATGTATTTAAAAAAACTCTATCCATTTTATTTTAAAAATAAGAAGATAATAAAATATCCTGTAGTACATACTCAGCAAAATAATGTTGACTGTGGAGTATTTGCAATTGCAAATGCAATATCATTATTAAATGGATTGCAACCAGATAAGTTAGTTTATAATTGTATACAAATGAGATCTCACTTAGAAAAAATATTTTCAACTAACTTAATTTCTCTGTTCCCTTGTGTTAATAATCAATCTAATTACAAATTGACATCTGAAATGAATATAATATACAGTACTAGAAACGAAAATCACATGAAATTCAATACGGTAAGACCAAATGAATGTTCAAATAATAATATCAAACGTAACATTACATTGCAAGATTTTATTGTTAAACGAGTTGAAAAACCAAAAAAGAACAAAAATAATAATAGTTCTTTAAAATTGAATATGCATACAAATTTACCATATGATAAAACAAATAATAAGGTAAAAGAGGTATATGTAAATACGGTAAAACCAATTAACATTACTGAAAGTAAACCTGCTAAATCTCAAAACAATACACTAAATTTTCAAGAAAATCAAAATAATGAATATTTAAATAAATTAACTAATATATGGACACCAAAACAATCAGTTATTGGACATATTGATACAGTGAAGATAATTCCTATTGTTTCTTCAACTGCCAAGAAATCTAAGACTTCAGATATTGCTTTTATTAAAAATAATGTAAAAAATAGTGATTTTTCACTATCTGAAATATATATGGAAAACATTTTGAAAGGTGAAAAATTAGAGGAGAATCATATTGCTAAATTTAATAATATTTTACAAAATGCTTCACAGTTTAAACCTCGTGGATCGTTTGCAATTTATTCGCCGCAATCTATTATACCGTTGACGAAATATGAAAAACACATAGAAATTTTGCATACTTGCGATGACAATCAACATTGGTTGTGTATTTACTACGATGGTAATGAAATATTTATATATGATTCTTCTAAACCTCGTCGATTATACGACGAAATTTTTAGATACTTAAAATATTTATGTCCATTCTTTTCTTTTGAAAAAAGAATTATTAAATTTCCTCAAGTACAGTATCATATAAATGATAATGATTCTGGTTTATATGCTATTGCGTTTGCAGTATCTTTATGCTTTAATAAAAAACCAGAAACTCTGAATTTTGACATTTCATTAATGCGTCCTCATTTGCATAATATATTTACATGTAACACTTTAAAAATATTTCCATCTACTTGTGGATTATCAATAAATAGTGATTTTCAAAATATGCAAAAAGAAAAGAAAACTCAAATACATGATGTCAAATTGGATCTATCACACAAAAAAGAAAATACGATTTCTCAAGTAAAAGTAGATCTAAATAAAATAGATACAAATTCATTCAATGATGAAGAAGTAAATAAAAATTTAAAACGAAAAATTGATTTTCAACTTGATATTTTAAAAGATATTGAAAATAAAAAATGTAAAACATCAAACAAAATTTCAAATTATGAAAATAAGAATTCTGATAAACAAAAAAATGATACAGAAGGGAAAGAAAATAATTTGATAAACTCAGAACACCAAATAAAATATAATAATGCAAACAATATAAGTATAAACATTAATGAAAATGTAATAAATTATGTACCAATAACAGAATTTGAACTTGTTAGTAATAAAAATATAGTGAAGAAGAACAACTGTACAAGAGTTCCAACATTACTATCCAATGATGAAATGGAAGAAATATTAAATGGACAAAGATTACGCGATATTCACATTGATCAGTTTAATAACATTTTAAAATGCAATTCCAAATATGAACCACGCGGGTCATACAGGATCCAAAATCCGGAAAGAATAAAACCTTTGCAACGAGGTCAGAAGCATATAGAAATTTTACACAGTTGCCCAAATATTCAAGAATCTAATAAAGCTGGACATTGGGTTTGTGCATATTATGACGGTTATGATATCTTTATATATGATGCTCTAAATTTATGTCATTTACATACTCATCATGAAATTTACTTGAAACATTTGATTCCTTTTTTTCCATTTAATAATCGTTCGATTAAATTTCCTCAAGTGCAGTATCAAACAAATAATATAGATTGTGGAGTATTTGCTATTGCCTTTGCTGCATCAATATATTTTAATATATCACCAGAAAAGATTAAGTATGATACATTGTTAATGCGTACGCATTTATACAATATATTCAAATTCAACAAGATGGAACATTTTCCTTTATATAATGAAGTATTACCTGAATTATATGATTCATCACAATTTATAAATTTAGATTCAATTAATGAAGTATATAAAAACAAATCGAGAACACTTGAAAATAAAAACGCTTTAAAACGCAAATATGAAAATATTATTAAAAATTCTTCTGATTCAACTGAAGAAATACAACATAAGAAAATTAATTGCACGGCTAACAAAAATAATGATAATAATGGAATCCATGTAAAAAAACAAAGCAATATTCAAGGTGAAATTGAATGTGAAATTCTTGATGAACAAATACACTGGAATCAAACAAAAAGAACCTTAGATATAGATTTAAAAAGTAAGGATGATAATATATCTGATATGAATACATTTGTTGATAACAAATTTGATATCAAACAAGAAAAGAATTCTATAAAATTAAGTAAAACTAAGGAAGATTATATTAGAGATATTTCTTCTGTTCTTGGGGACACGACAGTAAACAACAGAATAGAATCTGAGCAAATAATAAAATGGAGTTTACATGTAAGAGAAAAATATGTTAATATTTTGAGAACTAAATCGAAATTAATTAAAAACAAAGTAGAATTATTATTGTCACGGTTAGCACTTGTAGATGCTGATTTAGACAGTGATGAAGGTATAATTGCTTTATGCGGTATGAGCATGCATTCATCTTCTTCAGAAGCATATTTCTTCGAAACCATGTATAATACTATTACACTTTGTGAACCAATTATAATGAACAATAAAGGTCAAGCTGTTAATATTTTACCATTAGCAACCTCAAAATCAAACAAAAAGTGGCAATGCACTTCTTTGTGTAAAACAAGAAACGTCAATATTTTAAATGATTTAAAAAAGTTATTCGATAAATTGGAAGAATACACTTTACTTCAACTGTACAAATATTGCGATGGTTTTTTTAAATGTACTAATAAAAGTACAGGTATAACGAATTTAGGCCATACTCCAGATTGCTATACTGAATATATTTCGTGTACTTCAAAAACATTATGTCTCGAAATATTAGCACCTCATTTCCCTATGATAAGATGCATTAAACGTCTTCTATATGCATTTGTGAAAGTCAAATTTGAATTGTCCGTTTTAGATATTGCTTTAAATACTGCAGATCTTGGTGCTCTACAAAATATAATACATAATACACGACAGGAAATAAATATTTCTAAAAGCAATAATGAAATTGATCTAAATGAAGATAATATTATATCTACATATCATCGTGCTTTTCAAGCATTAAAAAAAAGAACAATTGATCTTCCTATTAAACCATGTATCTCATGTGAACAATTATGTTACACAAAAAATGTTATACCTATTCAAATAATAGACCGTAATAACTTTGACAGTAATCAAATTTGGTATAATTTAATGAATTATTATAGTTCTTATGTTGGACAGAATTTATATATATGTAGATACTGCAATACAAAATTAAGTAATAATTTAATGCCACCTACATGTGTATTAAATAAAATGGACGTTGGAGCAGTTCCTACTATTATACAAGAGTTAAATGAATATGAAAAAATTTTAATTCAGAGAGCAAAAGCATTTCAAACTGTTCAGCGTATGGGTACAGTTTCTAACAAAAAATTACCCAATAAACATATGTCACTGAAAGTTAAAGGAAGAACTTTTCATTTGCCATTACCTTTAGAAGAAACTCTTAGAAAATTGTGTCCTACTGACAAAGCTATTAATTTAAATCATGAATTATATATTTTAGTTCGAGGTATTCCAAATAAATCGAAAGTTGTTTGGGAAAATTTAGTAAATGTTCAGAAAGTCTATGATGCTTTAGTATGGTTGAAAAACAACAACCCTTTATATTCTGAAATAAATTTACCTAAATATTGCACAGATTTATTAAATGAAAAACTGCTTGCAAATGTTGAATTTGCAGAAGAAATTGTAAGTAATGCGAAACATTTTGATAATCTTGAAGATCACGCGGAAAATAATATACAATATTTATCAGAATCTGCTCAAAATGAGAAAAAGAATTCTACAAAAGACTTGAATCAAAAACATGATGCGCTGTTAACACAAATGTCACCATCTGATTCATATTATGATAGTAGAGTACCTATGTTACTTCTGCCTCACTTATCCTATGTTATTTCTGCCTCACTGTCGATTTCTGGCTCGGTGTTGTAAAATATGAAATTCGGTAGATAAAAAATGAGATTGCACAATAGTGAAA